>WPIO01000003.1:55000-340000 GCA_009760855.2 Cristatella mucedo | reverse complement strand
AGTGACCTAAAAGTGAGCGACAAAACCTTGAAGTCGATCCGTCGCTTGACTGGGAGCCAGTGCAGGTCGGAGAGAAGTGATGTGATGTGGCAACTGCGTTGCTTACGACAGACAAGCCTAGCTGCGAAGTTTTGCGCCATCTGTAATCGCCTGATTGAACATGCCGGTGGGCCAGCAAGCAGTGACTTACAGAAGTCAAGACTGGGTGTCACAAATGCATGGACCAACTTAGAGCTGTGCTTCATTAACTTGCATCGCCCCATGCTGTAGGCTCAGACCTCCTCTGTTATTTTCGTTGCACAGCCGGAAGCAGTGGCTTGACGGACGGCCATTTTCCTAGAGCCACTCATAGCAGCCTGTGGTCTTTGCAAAATTGACCCTGCTTTCAGCTTACAGAATAGAGATAGCTACTAGATAATCAGGGCAGTGGCTGGCTTTTGACTATCCCTAGCTGCCAACCAACAAACAACCAACAAAATTCTTACCCCACCTCATCCACACTGCCGTATGGTCTAACGGCAACTTAGCTGGCAAATCCTAAGAATGAAGGTTTGGCAATGCATCTTGGTGAGTTCTCCTCGTTGATGATATCACCACTCACTGTACGAGGGCAAGTGGCAGTGTCCACTCATTGTGCAGCTTTTGCCTCACTTTCCTGGGAAACTTCATTTAACACTGCAAAAGGGTAGCAACAACCGAGGCTAACTTTAACCACTGCTCCATAAATTCTTGCTACTTGATTGTGCACCTCTTTGCCTGGGTTGGGCTACAACTACAGACGAGAAAATACCTACAGCTTCACTAACAGATACTCCCATATCACTTCTTCACTGTCATCATTTTCTTTCGCTATTTCGGCAAAGTAGATTGCCATCTTTAAAACCTGCCAATGCTGCTTAGAGGAACTAAGAAGCATTGATAAGAGTAAAATCCTAGATTTTTTTATACGTGCCTCCATAATTTAGGGGCCTGTGCTGCTTAAGGTAGAGATGATTGCCTACTCACTCAATTTGGGCTCAACTGGTAATGCAAAGTAAGGCCAGTCCATAAGACGAGTGTGTGTGACTCGTGTTAGCGACTTGTGAGGTTAAATATCTATTTACATATCTAGAAAGGCACATAAACTAAATATATAGCATATGCACAAATGGAAGTACGATAGGTGAAGCACTATTGCTATAACGTGAAGTTCCCCCTCATAAATATCAAACTCACGTGAACTTTCACATGACTTAAGGTAAAAGGGCAGTTTGCGCACACAGCAAGCATATCGCGAACAACTGTCAAAGCTCAAATCGACAAGCAGGCATTGTGCTGATGCCTACATAGGCAAAAGCCAGCGACAAATGCCAGATTGAACCTAAAATGCTACGAGACCAAGTCAAAAACATTCGAGACAGTTGGCAATCCAGGTTAATGATTACCACACTGTCTACTCAACTGTGTGAACTACATGAGAAAAGCAGTTCCTGGAGCTGGCAGGCTGGGGTTGTTGGCAAGGCTGGTGTCATGGGAAGGCTACCACATCGTGTCCAGCAAAATTAATTTCTGGCATGCACGCACATCTGCAGTAACGTCTTGATGCTATAACAGTGCCGGTATAGTCTACAATGTCTTCCAGCTTCCAAGATCTAAGAAACAGCAGACACCTCAATCTTTATTTCGTTGTATAGCAGTCTTTAAATAACAGACATTCGGTAAAGTCCCAACTACAACCTGTGTAACCCTTAAATCACGTCAACTGGCAGCCAAGAATGGCACACTTGCTGCAATTAGGTGACTGAATAAACTTGCTCCAGACAATGACACATATTGCATCGGCTATTCACCAAGTCACTTGAATACTTTACAGTGAAAGCTCCACGTTCAATGTGCTTTGCAAATGCTCAGCCTATCTACGACAAAGACCAATAATGGGGCCAATAACAGTTGCACAAATAGACCACACAGATTTTCCTCGCACGAAAACCTGCAGTGAACATGCGGACCACAATCTAAAAACTAGCCTTAGCCTATTCAGTCAGGCAGGACGAAGTAAACTGATCGGGCATGCAATGTAAAGAAAGAACAAAGCCCCAGTTCTCTAACCACAGTATAATAACAAAATAAATATAATAAATATAATAACCACAAGAATGAATGTGAAGGCTGCTTCACTCGTTTTTGGGCATCCATCATACTTATTTGAAAGAAATGACTGGAGTCGGGAGCCCCCCCCCCATTGCCCCTCTCACGCACTTGTTAAAAAAAAATTGTAATCACTTGTAAAGCACGAGAAGAGTCTTAACACAGCTATCGCCACCACTTGCAGTTGGCAATAAAGGATCGCCCAATGCAGGATTCAAACCCACGACCTCCATCGTGAAGAGCTAGCGACTTACCTTCTGGGCTATCACGGCCCGCGACTTGAACACACACAGGCAAGAGCGCATGCGGGGTCGCGGTGGCGGCGACAGAGCGTTGTGCGTGCTGCAGGCGATGGCACGCACCTGCTGGTGGCTCAGCACGCCAAGCTGCTTGTAACCAAGCGCTAGCACGCGAGCACCCCGACGAGCCAGGTCGGTATAGACGTCGTCATAATATGCCGGCACAGACAAGAACTACAACGTGCATCATTGTGCCGACACCCAAATTACAGCAAGCATTGCCATTGCTGGTCATTCAAAAGCCTTCCATAGAACACGGCACGTACTGAAGGTAGCCCAATGTGTTGCTCATGCGTGGGCAAACTACTACATGTGCCAGACCTCAAATGCAAATGCATACAACGATCAAGAGATATTAGCAGCAGGCAGGCACTGGAGTGAATTAAGGCACTCTGGCCTCAGTGATCAAGTCCTAACTGTATCTTAGCCAAAACAAGTCCTAACAACTTATCCTAACAAGTCCTTAACTGTATCCTAACTGCATCTTAGACAATGTATGCGATGGAAGTCCATTGCTGACAGCTGTGTTCTGCCAGCTTAACTTAGCTTAACAACTGCTTTGCACCATTCAGTCGGTTCAATGCAAACTGATGCCGGTCGGCTGTTTCATTCTAGCAGTATCCGACGACTGAGGATACCAAGACACTAAGATGTGCCCCCCCAAAAAACCAAAATGGTGGATAACTTGGCTGCAATAGCTATCTCAACGACCCAAAAGTCTGGTCTGTGCACTCTCGAAAACGTTGAATACTGCATTAGCCTACGATGTGGGTTACTATTTTAATCGACTGCCCAAGTCGAATGACAGTCTAGGGATGCACAGTGATATACTAATGGCAGCAAACTGTCTAGGGCAAGGCCAAGCTCAGCATGGAGACAAACAGTGGCAGCCAGCTACGAGATGCTCTATTCGATAGCAGCTAAAGCGGCACTGTAGGGAAGCTGCAGGCAGGCAGGCAGAAAGATCGACAGCCTGCTGCATTTTTTGATGATACTATCCGTCGCTATGTATTGCATCTCCGCCTCAGCGGGGCAATCGACAAGCAGCAAACGCAAGCAAGATGGGCGGCCAACAGCAACTGAGATCACAGGTGCACAAATCTGTCACTGTAGTATTGCAGGCCTGCTCAAGGTTTCTGTTCCAGTTTCTGGGCACACAACAAAAGTTAAAACATCCTTTTGCAACGCTCCGGTATCCCCTGGACAAACAAGGCAGAGCATAAACTTAGCAACATTTGGCGCCGGGCTCACAGCATAATCTTGGTACCTACAGCCTTTTCCTGAAATTGCAGCAAGTGGTAAAACGTTATGATTGAGAGGGGCTTGGCTACATGGTACACTACACAAGAGATCTATCGTGAAATATCTGTCATAGAAGCATTGGAATAGTTGTTCTAGTGGCTTTGCCTATATAGTGAGCACCAAGGTATACAGATGGGTGAGTAAACACATGACGAAAGAAGCTCAAGTGACAGATAATTAGCTGGCAAAAAAAGAGCAAAGGACGGCTAGAATATTTGGTCTCCAATAGTCGAAGGCACCGCGATTCGACACCTGGATAACAGTGCATATATAAAGTGCCTAGAAAGAGATTTAGTTCTTTTGGGACACTTGAGTTGTATTTTCAATATTCTCGTTATTGTTAGATGCAAGAGGGTGCACCCATGGACTCTTCGTGATCTCCAGTGGTCGGAGCAAGGTTGCAATGGCATTTACAAAAACAAGGCAGAATTGTGAAGCCATGTAATAATGCTCTGGAAACAGGTGTGTGTCGGAAAATACAAACTCAGGCAGCCTAGAACAATGAGCCGTCCTTGGAGGCATCTATCCTCCTAAGCTTCGGCCAACTGTCGAGAAGTTTCAAGAAAGGCAACGGCTCGTGGCAAGTTGCTCAGTCGTGTTAACCGGCCAGTTCGGTAGGCTGTCAGACGGTCTCACATCAGAATATAATACAGAATGGTCGACGAGATGAACGGCTTAGGAGGATAGATGCCTCCATTATACTTATTATACTCCATCCATATATATTCCACATACCATTGATTTCAGGGTCTCTGGTGCTCCTTTGACAGTTGCTAGGTAAACGGTATCGGTAGAACCAGCAGACGTGTGACCCGCCACGACACTCATGCGCTTGAGGGCACTGGAGAAATGATGTCGATGATAGATCTTTAAGCCGTAGGTTTTTGGCTTCAACGGCACCACGGCATCCCCTGGAAAGCAAGCAGCAGGTTAAGCAAAGCTGAGGCAAGTAATAACAGATGAGCATTGTACTGAGCACTCATCAATCAAAATCAATTATGGCCCACATCTTTACCCAAATACAAACAGATAATGGGTACGGTAGTACCTCTAAGTGCGACATTACCAAACCAACAAACATGAATCGCATTCAGGTGATTTCGTGGTATGTAAGTTAACAAAAACTGCCACTGTGTAGTGTTCAAAAGTACCACGAAGTATTTCACAGGAACGACAGGCTAGTTAGAAATATGTTGCTCCTCCACACGTTACACGAGAGGGTCTACAGCCCGTGAAGTTGGCAGCAGTATTTTCTAAATAAAGACAACGAAAAAGGAGCTTGGTCGACAAGTTGTTCTACAAGCCTATCTCGACAAAATTCTAAAGACGAGGGTCTTGAGCAAGCTTTTCCCTTTGCAGGGTCAATAGCATTGCCCTACTTTCCCAGAACATCAGGCTTCCAAAATGGTGCATTCGTAAATATCCTCATTAACTGAACGAACTGATGAAAGCAAAAGCAGTAAGTCATTACTAACATCCACATCATTTCCTCTGAGACCAATCTGATGATGGTGCCCAATTTTTAAGCTCCGGTTAGCCATAATAGAAAGTCGGCAGCAGTTAACAGCAACCCAGAACCACTGGATCGTGAGCACATGAACACAGTTTTTCCTTTCAAGTTCGTGCCTCGTCAGAATATCACCCACCCACACAAGATACATTGCCTGCGTTTCAAATGCTGGCAGTCAGTTTTGAAGTCATGACATGATTGTTTGCCCCTTTTCTTAGTAAACCCTTAAGCTGCACTCATATCACATAAAATATAGTCCATTAGGAAATGCGCCTCGGCCACAATGATCCATAGCAAGTCAAAATACAATAGTCACTGCTAAGAAGACCAGGCCTCACGCGGAGCTGCTATCGCATTGCTAGTTACCCCATTGACCAGCACAATCTACCACGGCCGAAAATAGAAGATGCTAGCTTCAAGTGCCGCCAGTCCAAGGAACCGGTCATCCTTAGCACATCAAAAAGGTAGTGTTGCTTGAAAAAAAAGAACATTGCTGAAGGACAGCACGAAGGCGATTGATTGACCAGAGCTCATAACTGATTTTCGAGCTGCTCATCCTATAGCCGTAGCCTGACAAGAGCGATTCTGAATGTGCTCGGAGCCTTCCAGAAGGGGGAGTGGTGGTTGGGGCGCTGTTTCAGTAACGACGACACACTACAGCACACATCCCATGCAGGCAACCTGATGATGAATTATCTACCCTGGCAGGCAACGACTTAAAAGCATACAGCATATAGGTGCACAGCCGCCCAAAGGTGCATGGCAAACTTGGTATGATGTGGCGAAGTGCAGCAAGGCATACCTTTGGTAACGGCCCACTGAATGGCATCGAGCGCGGCTTTCTCAAGGGGGTCGCCTATGAGATCATCGTCTAGTTGTACCAGAGAATGGCAGGTAGCAAGCACTTGCACTGTCTCCAGAGGAGCCTCTGCGGTGGGGCAGAGCACGCCTTGGTCACTGCAAAAATTAACTGCCTTACCACGGTGCAGGTGAAAAATGCAGCAACAATGCTGCAAAGGTAAAGTGGAAACCTAGCCTAGGAATCGGCGAATTCCCATTAGAATGCTTCTCTTAAAATCGAATGAGACAAAATCATTTCTACTGCTTTCCCAACAGCAAAGCTGACCGCATTGATGATTCTAGTTCCTGCCACGCGTTAAGCCACTAAAAAATCACATGTGCATGCCGCAGAGCAGACTAAGAGAATAAGCAATGGTGTGCAGCAGCACGTAC
The DNA here is from genome assembly GCA_009760855.2 of Cristatella mucedo. NCBI lineage: Eukaryota > Metazoa > Bryozoa > Phylactolaemata > Cristatellidae > Cristatella > Cristatella mucedo. Next base: position 333,529 of record WPIO01000003.1, on the reverse strand, counting down.
AACCCCATGGCATAAACAAGAATGCAACGAGTATACTCTGGAAACTTGACTTAGGAGTAGGTTCCAAAAAAAGCTAACAAGAAGCAACAGCGAGAAAACGTGACTTAGATGGGACGATGGATGCCCACGTGGGAAATTTAGCACCGGCAGTACTCGGCACCCAGCGCAAGAGCTGAGCTGCAACGCTGGGGTGTCTGCTACCGTACTTATGCATCTCCATTAATAACTTCCCAAAGCCACAAAGAATGGATGCTACACTGGGCGAGTTTTCTACAGTGCGCTCAAAGCCCGGGCGGCATTCACTGCGCATACTGTTGCAAGCAGACTTCACATAATTCATCTAACCCAACAAAGCGAAAGCATAAAGCATAGCTTGAGCTGGGGGAGCACTAGAGAAGTGAGTAGCATGGAAGTAGCAGCTCAAGACTACTAGAAAGAATGTGCCGAGAGTTGGAAGCAGACGAGACGATGTAAATCGTGGGAATTGAGAAGTGAGTTACACAAACTAGGACATGCAGAGCAAAAGGATCATCTGTCAATAACGGCCTTTAATTGAAAGAATTGAGCAGTTAATGCATTGTCCACATAGGACCTGAGACACGAGGAGGCTGAAACTATGCAGCAGTTATGCTAGCGAAGGAGCCAAGCCGTGGGAGGCCTTGTGGATCAGTGCTAGAATTTTCTCTGAATCCGATCAACACGCCATCGAAGCTCCCACGGCTAAGAAGACACGTGACCAAATCTCTTGAATTTTTTGACAAACCATACAGACATTTTGATCATCAGCTGTGGACGCTTAATTGCTTTTTCAGCAACCCTGCCAAAACTGAATTACATAAGCCCAGTATGTACACAGAATCACGGGAGCTACTAAGATTTTCAGCCTGCAACCGCCCTAGGTAGTCTCTAATCCTCGACATGGATCGAACATGAAAACATTCAGCCGACGAGACGACCTGAAAGCTAAACAACATGATGGGTGCCGATAAAGCCTTTTTCCCAAACGAGTCAAGCAGCAATCGCCAACACTTAGCCCTGATTGGTTGGCTGGAATCTAACGTAACTCTTAAACGTTAGATTGTTTGCCCTTCTCCACAAGCTTGGCACTAACGTCCATGGCCGTCAATTATTAGCTGCAGCATTTCCTAGCATATAGTAAAAAAGTAAGCCAATCTGCACCCCTGATGACTAAATTTTAAAATCAGCATCCTCACTGCCGGCGACTATGGTCCAAGCTTATGGTGGTGAACGTTTTGCATCGACCACAGCCGGTCCTTTTCAGACCTAGTCTAATAAACTTGAACCAGCCCTTGCATAGTATCATAATGAGCCAACTCAAGTGAAGGACATCAGAAAATCAAAAAACCTGTAATTATAAGCCGGGCTTGAACAAGTTCACACTTTAGTCATGAGCTAGAGGTGGGGTGGAGCACCTCCACCCTCAGCACACACCTTGCTCCTTTTAGTGGAGTTTTGAATACCCCCCCCCCCAAACTCCTCACGGGTACTCACTGCTCACAGCGCATGTACGGCTCCTTTCAGGCACATGCCCAATCAATTTTAACAGTAGAGGCAAGAGCAAAAAGATGGATGCGAGAACAACAAGCACGAGCGGTGTACAGAAGAGATCCAGCGCTAACGAATAAAATACGAGGTTTCTGGGGAAGCATCAAGCATCCATAGACAGATGCAAATCACGACCGCCGACGGAGTGCAGCCCACGGTGCACAGTCCACGGTCGGTGCACACAAGAGCCGCGTGTGAATTAAGAGCAGCAGCAGGAAGCAGCGGCAGTTTTCCATTGAAAGTAGAATCGGCTAGCATGTCTGCTTTTCGAAGTATACCAGTACCGATGCTGCATGATAGCAATAAAAACATAATGGCGACATGATACAGCAAAAGACAAACAAACCTTCCAGAAAAACGGTCGACTTTGACAAATGCTCAGTCACTACTGTACCAATCTTGCCATCACACAACAAAGACAAGAAAGGCAACAGCTTACTTTATACTATTGCCAACCATGCTAAAGCTGCACGCGCATAAAAACGCTTTACTTATTACCACTCAGAACGACATGACTACCCGTGACTAGTAGTCATGCAAGTTTAGTATTTTTTAAGAAAGAACCAAAAGACTATAAACTCAAACAGCAAACAATAGCAAGCTGCTGAGCGGCAGTAAGCTATAAAAAAAGAAGACATTAACTTTCACGAGATACATGGTCTGTTGCAAGCATGTGAAAAATCCACGGTAGGCAAACTTTGGCAGTTTCTTTTACAGACAGGCTCTACAACATAGTCTCATGCTCAGACACATTAACAAAGGATTGACATTACTGAAAAATTGTAGTCACAGCTACCATCACAACAAGCTAACAAAATAGGACACTGCAAGTGGGGTAAATTGTGCAGCCCTGCTCAGCCGAAGCTACAGCGTAACTACAAAGACATTTAAAGTCAGCTTGCTATACATTTGTGTTGACCGTAAATGCAGACATTACTCCGGCTATTCGCACTATTCAAAGCTAGTCACAGGCAATGGTCTGATGTTACTGAGCAGCTTATTTTTTGGCAACCATTTTTGGCAGTTAACCAAAACCCCTTTCCATTGCACCCTACCTGAGTCCAGCTATGCCTTCAACAATGAAGCTATCACTGGTTAGTGTACCAGTTTTGTCAAAACAGCATATGTCGATTTTTCCAGCAAAGGGAATGCGGAAAGGTTCGGTGCAATAAACATCTACAACGTAGGAGGTCGAGCGATACAATATGATGGCATGAAGAATAGACAGGAGAGACAACCACACACTGCAGTCGCTCAGTCGCACGATCGGTCAGCGCCGGCGCACCAGAATGCACGACGAGCAGGCCTGGGCAGGTTAGGGCGACAGCATAAAAACTCTGCTAATAGATGAATATAGAAATGGCCACCGTCCTCGGAGAGTGGACAGACCCACCCTGGGACGACGAGTGGCAAGCCTGTCCTAAAAAGGTACTAGAGCCAGCTAACTTATGCCGAGGCTAACTTATGCCCATTAACTAATTTGATTAACTTATTAATTAACTAACTTATTTTAATTAAAATGTATTTAATAATTTTATTCTTATTATTATTAGGCATAAGTTAGCTTATGCCCATGGCCTCACCACAGTGGCACAGCTCCAGGCAGAGGCAGGCAAGCTGGAAAACTGAAAAACGGCCGAGGCTGCCGGGGGGCTTGAGCTGACTTCTCGAGCTCGAGGATCTGCTACCGGCCAGAATCGGGCTCTTGAGTCTGTCAGGAGCTAACCAGCGGCTCTAGAGAGCTGACCACCACCACCAGAAGTTGCTGCTGGAGCTGACGAGCCGGAGCTGAGTGAGGCAGTGCCAGGCTCGCTGCCCACGCTGGGTGCAGACATGCACCGACCGTGAGCTGCCAACAGCAAGTTTTTGTGGAAAGTGACCGCGGCCAGCTATCTAGTCGCTCTGCCACTAGCAGAGGGAACATCAACTCAGCAAGCTGGAAAGCTGCGAGAGGAAAAAAAATTAACGGACAAGCTGTAACAGGCTGTAGAAGAAACGAAGCTATCAACCAGGCGGCATAGACCCGTGCCCAAACACGTACAGATGGGTGCATCACGTGACGTGGCCGAGGGAAATTTCTGGCTCCCATCACGGTCTCAAGGCACTTCCTTCAGCCAGTGTACCGAAGAATGCGCGTGTGTGTGTGTGTGTGTGTGTGTGTGTGTGTGTGTGTGTGTGTGTGTGTGTGTGTGTGTGTGTGTGTGTGTGTGTGTGTGTGTGTGTGTGTGTGTGTGTGTGTGTGTATCTCAATGTCTGTAACTCCACAAAGCCACAAAGACTATGTGGGTGCTACGCAGGAAAGTTTTGTAGAGAGCACTCAAAGCCGAAGCGGCTTTCGGTACCCCTACGGTAGCCAACAGACTTGATATCACGCAACAAAGAGAAAGTGAGAAGCTTAGCTGAGTCTGGAGGCCAGTCGAGGAAGTAAATAGTATGAAGGTAGCAGCTCAGGACAGCTGGGAACGATGTGCCACAAACGGCTGCAGGAGAGTAGATGGTGTTGCTTAAGAATCGTGAAAGTGAGTTCCACAGTCTGGGACATGTAGAGCAAAAGCTTCTGTCACCAACGGTCTTCAAGCGAAGGAATGGAACAACTAATTTATTGTCCACGCAGGACCTGAGGGCACGAGGAGGCTGAAACTCGTGCAGCAGTTCAGCCAGGTATGGAGGAACCAAGCCGTGGCAGACCTTGTGGGTCAACATAAGAACTTTGCTCTGCATCCGTTGATCAGCCGGCGGCCATCCAAGCTCTTACAGCAAAGGAGACACATGTTCAAACCTCTGGGATTTGCAAACTAGCCTTGCAGCCATATACGTCGCCACCTGCAGTGGCCTAGTAGCTTTTCCGGTAGCTTAGCCAACAGGTAATTACAACAATCTAGCCAAGACAGAGCTAAGGAGCTAGTTAAATTTTGCAAGCCACCGTGGAAGACAGTCCCTAATCATAGATACGGATCAGACGTGATGGCTAGATAAGGAAGCAGTCTTCTTTTAAAAAGCTTTCCAAATTTAGGCAGCTGCCAAAGACGACGCCTAAATTCCAATCACAGAGTGAAGGTCGTACAACAGCATCTCCTATTAGAAAACCAAAGTTTTCTTATCCAGCAACACGCTAGGGGTGTACTGTGAGTAGCAGCTCCATTTTATAGTCGTTAAGATCAAGGGATTGTGAAGACATCCGAGATCAAATGTTTGCAAGGGAAGCATTCAGTTTATCAGTAGCTGCATCGGATTCCGAGCATTTAAATGACAAATACCACTGAGTTTCATGAGCATAAAAGTGGTTGCCCATTCCATGGACCCGAATCACTTTTCCCAGAGGTTGAGTATAAATGGAGTACAGTAAAAGACCGAGAAGGGACCATTGCGGGACTACACTGGTGACTGGCCCAGTGGATGAGACCAGTCCCACACGACACGGATTGAACAAGATCAGACAAGTACGATTTAAACCACGCCAGTGCGTTATTCTCAATCAACTGTTGTTCTCAATCGTTCAAGTAGGATATCGTGATCACTCGTGTCAAAGGCAGGTGAAAGATCTAGCAGTGCTAGGGTAGTGAGATTCCCATCATCACTCCTGCATCGGATGTTATTGGTTACACGGAGGTGAGCGGTGTCAGTGGAGTGCTGCCACTTAAACCCAGACTCAAAATGTGTCTGACAATTTGTTATTTTCAGTGTTTGTATGATTAGACTCCCTCACTGAATGGGCATTGCCATGCACGCCCTTGACTTTCAGGTAACACATTTACAGTGAAAGGTGAATGCAAAAAAGCGATTGTCTCATTCACAAACGTAACGTGGCCTCAGACAGAAGTATTCGTACCAAATATTTATCGTCTGAACCCTGCATCAGGCTCCCAATCCTGGTTGCATTGCCATGAGAGACTTCTTGAACTGATCAAGGAAATGGAATTTCGTATTACACTGCTTCTGAGCCCAGTGGCATGTCTATGCTAACAATTGCACGATTCGGCTTCAGTTGGTAGCTTGACTTTTGCTCTTAGTCGACAAACAACCCGAGAGCATTAGTGCGAAAGCACTGTGCACATTGCCAGTACACGTGAATCCAACCAGCAAGCATCTATCTACTTGTTCTGTGATGACTTAAGTAAAAAAAAAACCTGATCCACGAATTCGTCATTCTAATTGCTCTAGCATTACAGTGCAACGAAATGTTCGCGTGACAGCAGTGGCTGATTCGGCAAATCGAGACAGCTATATATGCGTGTGCATATATATGTATGTATGTGTGTGTATGTGTGTGTGTGTGTGTGTGTGTGTATGTATGTATGTGCGTGCGTGTGTGTAATGTAATGTAATGTATCCCCGTCTGTAATTCCACAAAGTCATTAAAGACTATGTGGGTGTTACGCAGGAGTTTTGTATAGCGCACCCACAGCTTAAGTGGCTTTCGGTATGCATTCGGTAGCCAATAGACTTTGTCTCACGAAACAAAGAGAAAGTGGCAAAGTCAGGAGAGCAGTTGAGGTAGAGAGTAGCATGGAAGTAACAGCTCAGGACTGCTGAAAAAGATGAGCCATAGTCGGCAGCAGGAGAGTAGTTGTCGCTGCGTAAGAATTGTGGAAGCAAGTTCCACAGTCTAGGACCTGCACAGCTAGCTAAAGCTTCTGTTGCCAACGGTCTTTAAGTTGAGGAATGGAACAGCTAATTTATTGTCCACACAGGATCTGAGGGCGCAAAGAGGCTGAAACTGGAGCAGCAATTCAGCTAGGTACAAAGGAGCCAAGCCGTGGCGGGCCTTGTATATATATATATATATATATATATATATATATATATATATATATCAGTACTGGCCCAAAAAATCTACTCATCATTGGAATTCACACAAATATGAAACAGAAACATTGCTTAGAACATCACAGCCAGCCAAGAATACTACCACAGGGTGACATTGTTATGAGGAAGCAGTAAACCTACCAGAATGTGAGTGCTCCCACCTGGGTAGCCAGAAATGACGATAGCTAGAAATTCCCCCAATTATAATAAAAGCATGGTCATTGCGCATATTTCTCAGCTGTAAGACAACTAGGTTGGTAGCATGTCCGATTGTTACAAATACTGCTAGCTCATGCAAATCTCTATGTATGTATGTATGTATGTATGTATGTATGTATGTATGTATGTATGTATGTATGTATGTATGTATGTATGTGTGTGTGTGTGTATGTATGTATGCATGCATGCATGCATGCATGCATGCATGTATGTATGTATGTATGCACACAGACACACAATCTTGGCCCGAAAAATCTAAACACCCTAAGGATTGACTTACAATCTCTGATAATTCAATATGTGTGTGCGCACGTGCGTGCGTGTTGATCATGGAAAAATTATTAGGTAAAAATCTATGTGAGAAAACGTGCATTGAGTTTAGTACAGAGCAGGCACAAACGAACATAGCAGATGTCACAAAAACAGCTCCTTAAGGATGGAATACCATCTTTCGTGAGCCCCTGTGCTGTGCATATGTAAGTTCTTAAGCTAGACTCGACAATTCCTTGTTTAAAAAAAGAAGTTCTTCAACCAAAAATAAAGTAGGCAGCAAATATTTATATTTTCTGTGGTCACAGCAGCCGATATGCTTACGGCATGATACGCCTTTGACAGTACAAGGAATTCTCGTTAAAGTTCTTTGATAGCCTATTAGCTTGCTTCTGCCCAAATTATGCTCAACATAAGCTTACGATTGCTTGTATTCCTCACAACATGTACCACGTGAACTTGACGGATGAAACCGAATGGCAGCCAGTAGCCGTGAATGACTTGTCATCTACAGGGTGGTCATTCCTAAACTAGCCCGAGAGAAAAAGACTGACACAAGTGACTTCCTCCTGTTTCACAGCACGTACAACCTTCTATCTAATAAAGTCACTAAAGAAAAGATTGGCTATTGCATTGCTGTGAGAGGTATTTTTTAAAATACCGTACTGCTAGCAATTTGGTGCACCAAGAAGGAAGCAGGGGTAAACACCAAGCTGAAAAACTTCTTCATAATTGTAGCTAGCTATCAATCAAGAAAGCCTTCCATCAACAAATAATAATAATGTACTTGATAATAATAATAATGCACTTGATAAAGCACCCTCAGAGAACCTAATCTCTTTCTAGGCGCTTTACATTTGCTGCAAAGGGAAATGCAATTGAATGGTAAGTAAAATCATGCTTGATAAACAAACAAAATGAATAACATGGTTAGGGGTGACATGCACAGGGTCAGCATGCAAATGTGGTTAGTGGCAGCATGCACAGTGCCAGCACGCATAAGCACATCAAGGACGAATCACAGGGACCCACTAAATGCTGTCCTAAATAGGTGTGTTTTTAAGTTCCTTTTAAATGTGGTCAGGTCAGGGTATGTTATGACGCAGGTCGGGAGGGAGTTCCAAGCTTTGGGAGCATACGAACTAAATGCACGGTCTCCAAAGGATTTAAGGTTTGTATGAGGTATTTCTAGACTGTTGGATTCCGAAAAGCGGGTGGTACGATGCTTAGCCTGATGGGGGAGTATGTCTAAGAGATAGGCTGGAGCCATAGAATGAAGGGACCTAAAAGTGAGCGACAAAACCTTGAAGTCAATCCGTTGCTTGACTGGTAGCCAGTGCAAGTCGGCGAGAAGTGGAGTAATGTGGCAAAAGACAAAGGCAAAGGCAAAAAACAAAGACAGGGATGGTGCATTTGCAATTAATAGAAGCCTAGACACAGGCCGAGAATCAAAGTTCACTAAAAAAAAGAACAAGTGTGCTACAAGTACAACTTACATAACTTAGTGAGTGCCAGCAATGACGAGTTGACAGCCAATGACAGCTCAATAGGTAACTCGGGTGGAACCACCGATGTCAGAATTAGTGTACATTCTAAAAATAGCTTGTACTTGTTCCTTGTAGGGTCCTCACTACCTGCAACATTGTGAGGTACCACTGTGAAGTACCAAGCGCTGCAGCCTCTTGCCGACATGCATTCCCACCACAGCTGGAAGTGCAAAAAAGAACATACGTCAGGACAGTACGATTGTGGTAAACATTCAGTCACATACTGGAAAGCAGAAGTTTGACCATTTGCTAACTCGCCCACATTTGTGGATCATTGTACAATAACAACAACAACAATAATAATGTTAGTCATTTGTACAATGCTCTAAAACCAAATCTCAACCAGGCACTTAATAACTTCTTGCAAGTGAAGCAACAACCAATAATACGCTAGATGCTGACGACAGACCAGCCGAGCTGCTGAGTTTTGCATACAATTAAGGGCACGGGCCAGGCGTCCTGAAGAAAGGGAAGTGAAGTAATCTCATGATTTCAAAAATGAGTGAAGTACTTTGGCTGTTGTGCTCTGATCTAAAAAAAAAACCTCATTTCGGTAATTTTCTTCATCTGAGAGTAGACTGACTTGACAGTAGAAGCACTGTGCTTATCTAAGTACAAGTCACTTTGGAATGACATGCTTAGATTATGGGTGGCTGTCACCAGAGTGATGCTAGATTAACCAATCTTGATGGTGGGGTCTTCCAACTTGAGGATGACACTAGGTTCGCCCATACCTATTGAGCTAGTCTTATCATCGTTAACTTGTGAAATTTGGAATCGTCCAAGTGCAAATGCTGCCACTGCAGTCTCCGAGGTAGTGCGAAAAATATTCTTTAAGTGATTCGGATGCCGAGCATCGGATATGAATTTTAATTAATATGAATATTTATATATTTATTAATCCGAAAATATATAACATATTAATAATTAGATAATAAAGATGTAATATATGAATATGAATTTTTATTTATTTATTTGAAACATTTGGATGCCGAGCAAGGCAAGGGGTCTTTGATGGATAGGTAAAGCTGAGTGCCATTGGCGCAGAAATGAATGTTCAGATTGTCTTCGTCAACGATTAAATTTGAAGAAGAGCGTATATAGAGAAAAGATAGACTGAACGAACCTACGACCGAATCCTGAAAGTACCCAGTACTTTAAGGGCTCTCAGATGGCCGACTGCCATTTACATCTATACTCTGATAGCTCTCACTGAGGCAGCCATGGCATGAAAATCTCCCTGCTTTGCACATGAGCCGACACGAACCAGACACGGTTCGAAACAAAGAATTAAGAAGCCTCGTGAAACTATTTCCGCAGCCATAGCTTATGCGATATGGACATTATCATAAGCCAAAAATAAGATCAAAAGACTGCAAAGGACCGGCTAACGAGCAGGCTGACTTACTGCTTTCTGAAGACATATTCAGTAAAGCTGTCAATACCCAACCATGCAGAGGTATCACACGAGAGACCAGCCTCAGTACAGATCTTTTAGGCACGTGAGAGGGGATAAAACTGGACAGTATGGTCCCAAACCGTCTACTATATCACAAAAGTGGATGGTCATTATTACTACCAGCATCAACTATTTATTTTCAAAGGTGCACTGGGTGCAACTCCCGTTGGGTAGTAGTTTCATATATATAGTTGGACGATTTCCATTCTTAAGAAGGTCGTTGGTATAATTCTTTTCTTCGAACCCTACAGGGTACATTGTCTGTGCATGCACTCAGGTCAGATGTACCTAACGTCTGATAGCCGCTGAAGAATCACTTCGGCCAACTGTGGAGATCTCTTTCTCTGAACTACCAAACCTGGTATATGCAAAGGATCTCAGTGCAAAAAGAAAATACTTGTGCTACAAAGAATTGTCTTTCGAAAACAGCGACTTCACCAAACAGTAATGAATGAGCTCAGAAGCTGCCAAAGCAGGCTGTTTTTGTGTTTGCCCCGTGCTCCAAGCAAACCCGTGTAGTAACAGGCACAATTTTCCACAAATGCTGCAAGATATACCACTCGTATCTTATGCTATTATGTTTGTAGCCCAGAATTTACTATACACTGCAATATTGCTGATTTTAAACAAGTCTCCGAGTATGATGTCTCTCCCACTGCTACAAGATTCCGGAATTCACACTGCAGGCATGAAACTGTACAACGCTTACATACGACTGCTATGAACAATTTTGCTATTGAAATGCCGGGTATGCAGGCTGTGGATTTGTATAGCACCTGTACAAACACGGTGCCACCTCTCAGCTGGCAAACCTTTTGAGAACTATTTCCACCAGGCAACAAAATGATAGAACTTGCGCTTTACTCGAGTTGCTACGAAAGGACAAGACTCGTTAATAATAATAATAATAATATTGCACTTGATAAAGCGCCCTCAGAGAACTTAATCTCTTTCTAGGCGCTTTACATTTGCTGCAAAGTGATATGCAATTGAATAGTAAGCAAAATCATGCTTGAAAAACAAACAAGATGAATAATATGGTTAGGGGTGACATGCACAGGGTCAGCATGCAAATGTGGTTAGTGGCAGCATGCACAGTGTCAGCACGCATAAGCACATCAAGGACGAATCACAGGGACCCACTAAATGCTGTCCTAAATAGGTGTGTTTTTAAGTTCCTTTTAAATGTGGTCAGATCATGGGATGTTCCGACGCAGGTCGGGAGGGAGTTCCAGGCTTTGGGAGCATACGAGCTGAATGCACGGTCTCCAAAGGATTTAAGGTTTGTACGAGGTATTTCCAGACTGTTGGATTCCGAAAAGCGGGTGGTACGATGCTTGGCCTGATGGGGTAGTATATCTGAAAGATAGGCAGGAGCCAAAGAATGAAGTGACCTAAAAGTGAGCGACAAAACCTTGAAGTCAATCCGTTGCTTGACTGGTAGCCAGCGCAGGTCGGCGAGAAGTGGAGTAATGCGGCAACTGCGACGCTCACGACAGACAAGCCTAGCTGCAGAGTTTTGCACCAGCTGCAATCGCCTGATCGCACATGCTGGTAGGCCAGCGAGCAGTGAGTTGCAGAAGTCGAGACGGGATGTCATGAATGCATGGACCAACTTGGACGTGATATCCTTATCTAAACAAGCCCGAATTTTAGCAATGTTATGAAGCTGAAAATAGGCAGATTTGACTGTGGAGCTGATGTGGTCGTCTAACGAGAGGTCGCTTTGGAATATGACACCTAGATTTCGAGCTGATTCAGCTAGTTGGGTTACACTGCCTGACCCTTCACAACTCAGTTACGGCACAAATGCCGAGCTGGTTTGGTCTAGCGGTTACGGTGCTCGCCCCGACCAAGGTCTGACTGAGGTCGTGGGCTCGAGCCCTTAGGCGTATGTGAAACGCCTGAATAGAGATTAAGTTCTCTTGGGGCGCTATTTAAATGAATTATATTTATATATTTTAAATGCCTAGTTTGAGTCGATACCAGGTAGCACAAATGCCTTACGTTAGAAGCCGAGCCCCAAGACAGCCATGTGTAATAGACACGAAACATCACTGATAAAATGTCAAACATCGCCTGTTTGTTGCACTCTCTCCCACATGCCTATATCTTAACTCCAAAAGGCCTTCATCGCAGCACGAATGCACCCAGCACACGAAGCCTCGAGCGATGAAGGCTCGAGGCTTCGAGGCACAGCAAGTGGCAGCTCCACTTCAAGTGATCCTCTGCAGATTGGCTCGATAGCGTGGGATCAATTCAAACTGACATCATAGCTGCACTGTAGCTCTACCAATAAAACTATGTTACATAGTCGGCAAGACGTCTATTATAGGCAGTCACAAACCGTTTCGTTAGCAAATTTCACAGCCGTCCAACCAATACAGTAAGCACGATGAATGTGATAAATACATGCACGCACACAAATACACAGGGATCAAGTGAACATGCATGCTAAAGTGTATAAATGCTTATGGGCATGCGTGCGAGTGCACGCACGTGTAGGTAGGTAGGTAGGTGTGCATTACTGTGTGTATGTAGGAACATGTTATTTCCGCTGATCTTAGCACAGGAGTAAGGTGCTCAAACTTCACGACAGTCGTTGGTTCGAGTCGTGCAGCAGGTAAATAGAACCCAATGCACCGGTTTGGCCCAGGGGTCAAGGTGCTTGCCTATAACGACTAAAGTCATGAGCTCGAGCTATGAGGCACATGTAACGCACTTAGATAGATAGATGTAAAGCTCTCCTAGGGCGATTTACAAATGACATGGTCCTTTATTGCCCAATGCAAGCATAGTGATAGTCACTAGGCTCTTCTGTTACTGCTACAACTACTACAATTACTACTAATAATAATGATGATAATGCTAATGATAACAATACTAAGACATTTGTATTGCACCCTAGGAGAATTCTTTCTAGCCACTTTAAATTTACTGCACAGAAAGCACACAATTGCTTAGTAATAAAAATCCAGAGTCGACAAGTATAGCAAAAGATAATTCACATGGACCCAGCAAATGCTGTCAGGAACAGGTGGGCTTTTAGCTTTTTAAACGACATCAAGTCAGGGGATGTCGTACCATCAACCGGTAGTGAGTTCTTAGCATTGGGAACATTAACTAAAGGCACGATCTCCAAATAGTTTCAGGCTGGTTAGAGGCACAGCTAAATTACTATTAAATTACTAAATTACTAATTACTAATTATTAGTCAGACGAGCAGGCGATACTATGCACAGGCTGCTTCATAAGTAGTTCAGACAAGTAGGCCAAAGCAAGTGAATGACTGGACCTAAAAGTGAAGGGAAAAACTTTTAAGTCGCTACTATGCTTGATGAGAAGCCACTGCTGGTCGGTGAGAAGTGACGAGGCAACTGTGGCAACTGCACCAATTTTGAGAGCCGAACTGGGCAGCAGAGTTTTCAAACCCACTTTAAGTGTACAGGGCTCTCTTTTTGGCTCTATATTTTTCTTCTTTCTCTCTCTCTCTCTCTCTCTCTCCCTGCTCCATCTGTGGTTGCTGCTTCATGCCTTTCGTTCTTGTTATTTAATGTAATGTATCTCCGCGTGTAACTCCACAAAGTCATACAGACCATGTGGGTGTTACGCAGGAGAGTTTTGTATGGCGCACTCACAGCCTGAGCGGCTTTCGGTGCGCATTCGGTAGCCAACAGACTTCATCTCACACAACAAAGAGAAAGTGGAAAGCATAGCAGAGTCAGGAGAGCAGTTGAGGTAGTGATTAGCATGGAAGTAGCAGCTCAGGACAGCTGGAAAACATGTGCCATAGTCGGTAGCAGGAGAGTAGTTGTCGCTGCACGCTTCATGTCACAGGCCGGAAGTCGTTAGTAGAGAGCTATAGATGTCGAGATGGGACGTCACGGTTACCCAGACCAACAAATGTGTTATCCCTGCCTAAGCAGAACCAAATTTTTGCAACGTCGTGCACCTGAAATTGGGCAGACTTAACTATAGTGGAGAGGCTGTTGAATCAGCTACCATACTTTGTTATATTACTTGTATTAGTGTGAGGGGGCCGATCAAGTATGACCATTTGTGAGTCTGACTACATAGGCATGTGTGTGTGCGCGTGTATGTGTGCCTCTAGTATGCACGCGCTTGCGCCTAATCTCGTGCTTCAGAATGACACGTGCATGTGTTTGTTCGCAGCATGCGATCGGGTTACACGGCAACAGACTAGTAGGCACATTCGCTAATGCTATAAACCTGTTGTGGGGTTGAAAACAAGGTATTTGCCTTAGGCACGCGTTACTACCCACACCGCACTTTGCTACAGGCAGTATCACATTTTAATTACAGCCTACGCTTGCTTGAGCTGAGTCCTGAGGTCCTGAGTCCAGTACCAGACGGTGCCTGGCCAGAGGACTGGCTCGCAATTACTCTTACAGGTAGAGAAACGTACTTAACTCCAGCAACTCCAACCAAACATCCATGTTGAGTGCTCTACCCCTACCCCCACAAAAGAGAACTTTCTAGTCTCAGAGGCACTGCCACTTTGTGGACGCAGAGGTTGTGTCAGGCAAGGCAGGGGGTTGGGTAAAGATTCACAATAAACTGAGACAGCCACTAACTGTCCTCACAAAGCGCCATGTGACACATCTTTGGAGGCTAAACTGCAATAGCAAGCAAGTAGAGGATGGCATGAGCACTGGCCTTGTGGCCGCCTGCCAGCTGCCACGCCCTTTGCTAGCCAAGAGAGCCCTGTCAACGTGCATTTCCGCTGACTAAAAGGTAGACAATCCCAGCGGCCATGCTGGCCATCGAAGGTTCGAGCAGCAGCTCGGCGTGCGGCTGAACACGGCAGCGGGGCACTGCAAACTGCTGCTGCTAACGAGACAAGGGGAGGCAGCTGCCATCCCTGGAAGGCAGGCGGTCCGATGATGTACCTAAGCCTTGAGGATGCAAAGCGATTGAAATCGTGCTTCCCTCACCTTTGACCCACACGTATGCCGACGCAGCAATTGCAAATATCAGGAGGAACAGAATGAAAAGGAAGGCTTCCAGATTGTTAGCAGTAACCCTCTGCACGCTGTACAGTATCGTTCGCAGCAGCCGTCCTTGTGAAGTGTTGAAGCTGGTTCGAAGAACGTACGCCACGCACCCATTGTCGGGGGCTGCAAACATCCGAGAATCGAAGGTCAGGCTAAGTTCGATGAATGTGCAGATTAGCTATGACGAGTAACGCCCAATGAATTGTGACAAAATCAACTATACCACATATTAATTAAAGTAACGCATTGAGCAGATGTCATTAGTTCTGACAAGGATCAATTCTGTGCATGCTGGCATGCTAAGGATATGGACACCAAAAACGACAAGCCTTCGTTAAATAACCGATCGACGATGGTTTGTCCAGGGAGCTATTCACTCACCTTTGAGTGACGTCACTTTGGACGGCGGAGAGTGTTGCACAATTTTTGTGCCACCATAAAGTGCCCTAAGTTTACCATCAACTTCTATGTCAACTGACGATTGCAAATCCACCTCTTCAATACTTTCCTATTAACGAGACGAGTCCGACCTTCAACACCTTCAGCAAGCTAACTATGCTGACACCTTAAACAGTCGACTACAGTGACCAAACAAAAATAACCATCCGAACCGAAGCTATTCTCTAATTACAACACAATGTGTCGTCCAGCTTATTGAATACACCAGTATGGCACGTGGGTTGCATACAAAAGAACTCAGGTCACGTACAAATGCACGCACCCAGACATGCAGGCAGGAACGCACACGTGCGTGCACACACACGTGCACACACGCAAGCACAGATTTTTAACAAGCATGCAGGATGCACAGGTACACGTAGGAGTGTGTCGACAGCTAAAATTGATAGATTCTCATTCAGCAACTAGAACCACAGTGCCCCGAACACACAACCTGTGTACAGAAGCATGTGAAATACGACATTGGCTGATACTGCTAGTGCGGGTGTGTGCACCAGTGTGCTTCTTGCAATGTTCAGAAGTTAGAACCAAGCTGACTATCCAAAGTATTTAATCCACTATGTTACGAGTGTCCACTCTCCCAAGCATGCAGCATTCACTGCGATGCTGAAAACCCTGCTATCGATATGACGAGCACAAGATGTTCATGGCCGAGATGGTCAAGTTGTACTGCAGATCTGGTGATCTCACTGGCGATCTCACCTTAACCGGTCTTTCACAGCACAAAATGTGTAGCACACATCATGAAAAACAACAACTATGGGTCATGTACGGCACGATAACATTGAATGGAGAGCCGGCTGGCATTAAAAAAAAAAAAAACGCAGCCAGCAAGGCATAAGAACAAATGCTGTCCTCAGCACCTTGCCTGCGAGACCAACGTACCATGCAAGGCGACTACAGCAGGATATCAGCAACATATTCTGACTATGCTCTTGCAATGAGTCGTGACATGCCACCAGCAGAAATTTCTTAAAACTGATGCTGTATTCGAGGCCTATGCACTATCCCACTACCATATTCATGAGCCAAGGGTAGGGCACTCACTCACACTTCAAAAACTAGGTCGTAGGTTCAACTCTTGCCATGGATGCCATGCTACTGGTGCTACTGTATATAAATGCTGTTTAGTCAGCAAACCTTTACTCTCACTTCATAAATCGCATGGGGTATGTGGGCTGTCTATTGTTCGATAATGCATGGCACTTGTGAGGCACTAGCAATAAAAACTAAACCATCAGGGCAACAGCAGCCTTGTCGCCATGCTCAAACAAATGAAATAAGATCGTTATCCTCATATTCGATGTAGCTGCCTTAGTAAATTTAGCTTATGGAAGAGTGCGATGCCAATACCTTCATAACAGGCACTGATTCTCCAGTTAGCATTGATTCGTCGACTATACACGACCCTCGCAGCAGGAGCAAATCACAGGGGACAAGTCGGTCATCATATGATCTGCCTAAAATGATGATACGCTCGTCTGAGAGAGGCATGCAAGACGCCTACAGGCTGGTGCTACTATGAAGTACCTCGACATAAGATCAAGTGCAAGCTATGACAGGCTGTGACAGAAGCAGAATACTGTGACACTGCTTGCCAACTCATCAGCAGCAACATTACGAAAAGCATCTAGGCATGCTACTTACAGAGCATCGTCAGGCTCGGCTTGATATAGAGAAACATAGCTTACTGAGCCAGAGAAGGAAGAAAGAAACACGAGAAATCTACAGGGCATTTCAAAGCCTATAAGTTTATCTATCGTCAGCACTGTCGTTCCTTGGTGAGAAAAGATTTCCGGCAAAGGCTGAGCGAGGCAAATGGTGGCTAAAAAGAAAAACAAGCAGGGCAGAGGAAGTTCTTGGGTCTCTTGTTTTGTGGTGAGACCACCTAGATAGTCCTTTGCTCAGAGGCACTAGCCTTTGATTAAACAGCATAAGCCCTGCTGCAGCAGCAACAGTGAGTGGAGGGCAACCAACGAGTAGGCCCGACGGCTGGGTACACACAGGCTGTGGCAGGGGCAGTGGCTAGCAGACTCGTACCCAGATGCTTACATTAAAAGGGCAAGCAAGCCCAGTGTCATCCGGTCTTAAAGAAGCAGACGGAAAGAAAGCTTAAAGAAGCAGACTTAAAGAAGCAGACTTGGCGCTTAGACCATAGCAAATGTATCTGTTTAGGTCAAACCGAAAGCCACCGTTATCATGCCATGGGAACCACTGGTAGCTGTTTACTTTAAGCTTGACAACCGGATTCAGCAGCACAGCTGACAAACACACGACAATACATTATAAAAATATGAGCACATCTCATGCAATGTCAAGCTAATCCGTACATGCATAACATCAGGCCTACACTGCTCTTGTGCTTCCCACGTCGTGGCTCTTCCGGCTTGCACACTAAGATGCTCACAGATACTTCAAAACTCGGCATCGCGGCTTGCCTCTAGTGAACATTGCAACTTCCTGGTTACAGTACTTCACCCGACCTAATGGCTCCCTATTAACCAGAGCATCTGCTTCAAGGTGCTCACACTCATACATACAGAGTCTGCTCATTCTCTCGCTGAAGCTCATCTCTCGGTTATACTCACTTCTAAGGCTTTCCCTAGCACCAGCGGCTACTGCCTCAGGTTGTATAAATTATTTTATTATTTTATATTTTGATACATTTATGTTACCGGTCTGAAATCCCTTTTGGATATGAAGCATTCAGTTGGTATGATGCCAAACTAAAACCACACTGTTCCCAGACCAGAAGACCTTTAGATTGCAAACCACCTACGCCACACGGCATTTGCTCCACTCTTGCGAGAAATCCTATTTGGCAGACCAGCTAAACTCTTATCTTGAAACATCAAACACAGCAAGTAAACTCTACTCGGCTTTAACAGCTAATCGCACACCAAGGTCGGTACTACTTCAGGTATATAACGACCTTCTCATGAATGCCAACTTGGATAAAGCCTCTCAACATTTGTTTATTGCTCGATCTCTAGGTAGCCTGTTATATCACGGCCAGGGCTTCCTTATCGAGCGCTTATCATCTCACCTGAGCATCGTTGGGAATGTCCAGCAATTGGGTTCTATTGCAGTGGATATTTCAGAGTGAAGAAGCCAAAGGTCGTATGTCAAGTAAGGGGGTACTCGAGGAATCTGCTTAAAATGCACTTACACTATTTACATTGTGCATCTTGCCGATGTAATCGCCGAGCAAAGTCGAGGCTTCTATTGTTAAGCACATGCCGCACAGCTGAAGCTGTGCATTGATCCCAGACCGTGTCCAGCACAGCAAAGCTCCGACTCCCTTACACCTACCATTGCTAACACTCTCATTCAAATGGCAGCAAATTTTCTAAAATTAAATGCCGATAAAACCAACTTAATAGTGATGGTCAAACCTAGAGCCATTCAAAACTGGAAACTTTACTATCAAAGAGCGAAACATATCTCCTGCAATCTCAGCTCCAAATCCGAGTGTTCTTTACCAAATTATCTTTCAGTCGATGACCACGACAGCTCTACAGTCAAGTTAGTCTAATTTCCCCCTACCTAGCATTGCTTGATTAACATGCCACAGGCAAGTTCTCAAATCCTTTGGAGACCATACTTGTAGTTCCTATGCTTGCAAAGCATAGAACTCAGAACTGACTGACATCAGGCTATCCCTTGATTGGACGGAATTTGAAGTTACAAATCCACCTGATCGTAAAATCGTTCACTCCAGTATCCGTGTGAATTCTCGTTTATGTGCATGTGCATGCTGACAGGAATACAAACCAGTTCAGATATACTTCCACATACATAAAGTGCCTAGAAATAGATTTAGTCCTCATATGTGTTGTACAAATGGTTTATTATTATTATTATTATTAGCTACGTGCTTATAATTTCTAAAAATTTTCTAAAAAAACGTTTTAAAAGTAGTGTTAAAATTGTAATAAAATAAATTTAAATGCTCCTTTCCAGCTCATGTAAAGCACCTCGAAAGGGATTTATTTCTCTTAGGGTTCTAGATAAATTTGTATTACTATTATTATTACTACTACTGTTATCATAGTAAAGATGATGCCCGTGTCACCTCCTGAGAAAGAACGGTTAGCAACAATCTAGCAAGTCAGCTACAAATACCTACCAATGGACATCAAGTCACCGGGTAGTAACTCCGAGGTAGATATCGGCCGCCAACGTTTACTTCTGTACACCTAAGCATGTATATAAAGCGCTGCTGCATACGAACTCCCTGGCAATGCGTCATTGTAATGTAAACGTTTCAGCAAGATATGTAACGATAGGTGAGAGTAACTCCACTTCAGGCCAATCGCTGTGTAAAACGATTCCATGCAGCTTCAAGTACAATCAGCGGTGCTTTATGGTCTACACTTTCTCTATACGAGCAGGCATGATCTAAAAACACTCTAGCCACTGGCAGTGGCTGATTGTCAGGTCAGGGTATGGCGTTTACGGTGCGTGAGCGCTAAAAAAAGAAAAAAAGTGCCGCTGCACAGCCCCTCAACCCTTCGGTAAACTAGAGCCACAGCCTTTTGCCCGTGCTCCGAGGTCGTCGACCTGCTGATGGTGACATCCCTGCATCGAATCACCGAGATTGAGCGTGTGCTGCTGCTGCACCAGGCCCTCGAAGCAATGCCGGACCTGCGCGCTGGCGGTCGCATCCCTCTACTGTGGGATGGGGGAAGCAGGCAGCTAGCTCGCAGCGTCGCCAGCAGGCGGCAAACGTATCGCGACGAGGCAAGTTAATGCTCGGAGCGCGCTCCGACGAGCGCTGCCCGTGCATGCACGGAGCACTACCGGCAGGCTGGTTTCCAAGCAGCACGGGCTGCACCTGCTGCAGGCAGAAGGCCGGGTGCTGCATGCTGGGCTGTCTGCCGACGATCGGATCAGCTACTGCTTAATAATAATAATAATAATATTGCACTTGATAAAGCGCCCTCAGAGAACTTAATCTCTTTCTAGGCGCTTTACATTTGCCGCAAAGTGATACGCAATAGATTAGTAAGTAAAATCATGCTTGAAAAACAAACAAAATGAATAACATGGTTAGGGGTTACATGCACTGGGTCAGCATGCAAATGTGGTTAGTGGCAGCATGAACAGTGTCAGCACGCATAAGCACATCGAGGACGAATCACAAGGACCCACTAAATGCTGTCCTAAATAGGTATGTTTTTAAGTTTCTTTTAAATGTGGTCAGGTCAGGGGATGTTCTGATGCAGGTCGGGAGGGAGTTCCAGGCTGTGGGAGCATACGAGCTAAATGCACGGTCTCCAAAGGATTTAAGGTTTGTACGAGGTATTTCTAGACTGTTGGATTCCGAAAAGCGAGTGGTACGATGCTTTGCCTGATGGGGTAGTATATCTGAAAGATAGGCTGGAGCCATAGAATGAAGCTTGACAGCGTACATACAGCATTAGCCACTTTAACAAGCACAGTCTCAGCATGCATAAGCAGAAAGGGGACATTTCACGCGGACAGAGCAAATGCTGTGAGGAATAGGTGGGTTTTTAGCCTTTTTCTAAATGTCATCCGGTCAGGGGGTGCTGTGACGTCAGTCGGAAGTGAGTTCAATGGCCTTGAGAGCATACGAACAGAAAGCACTGCCTTTAAAAGATTTGACGTTGGTTAGAAGCACAGCTAAACGACTCGACTCAGGCAAGTAGGTGGGCACGATCTGAAGCCTGATCAGGAAGTAGTTCAGATAGGTAGGTCAGAACAAGAGAACGGAAGGCCCTAAGGCCCTAAAAGCCAGTGACAAAACCTTGAAGTCGATACGCTGCTTGAGCAAGTCGGCAATATGTGGTGGTGGTGGTGGTGGTGGTGGTGGTTTGACGTGGCAGTATGACGATTAAGAAGGAAAAATAAGCAAAGGTTATGGAAAAGCCTAATCGGAGGTAGCTGGAATACAAAGAGAAAATGTCCAGTTTAAGCTGCAAGCAAATGTAGCACACCGGGCTGCGGGGGGGGGGGGGGCAAGTAGTGGAGTCAAACAATAAGCCAGCATGCAGCAAAAGAGCCGGTCGTGTACTTTTGTACGCTGAAAGAATACCAGAAATGTGCGAGCTCGAGAACTCTTAACAAAGTAAAGGTCGGCTGATTCAACAGCCTCACTGAAGGATCCGCCATCATCGGCAGAAGAGCCTACGCAGCTATCATCCCCACCCACTTGTTGCTGCAATAGAGGATTGCCTGAACTCGAACTTGCAACAGTGGTCGCGCGAGCACTCTTCCGATGGGATGAGATCTAGCTAGCTATGCCAGGTTTTTTCAAAAGCATTTCATGCAATTCCAGCAAGTGGATGGAGATCGTGGTTAATCCGACGTAGATATCGCATGCGTCATGTGAGTGGAACTTGGGATAACGTCAAGTAAAGCTTGGGATAAACAGCTACTAGCCAAGAGTTGAAAAGTAAAAAAAAGCACCAAGCCTGACCATCCGGATGCCACTTCCTGTAGTTTTACGAGTATAAATCGCATTTTCTTCCAATTTTTTGAAAAAAACCTGCGAGTCATACAGTGTAAGTCAGTGACAATCACACCATACAGTGAAAGTGACGATTCAGACAGTGACAATGTTGCAGAGGACTACGAAGATGTTAGCAACGATACTGATGATGAGTTTTTTGCTAACTGGTGATTAAAGCACTTACATTATTAAAAGATGAGTTATACATTCACTAATGTTTTTCCATAAAAACTGTTTCCATATTTTTGTCCATAAATTTAGGGTCCAACTTATACTTGGGTGTAATTTATAATCGTAAAAGTACGGTCAATTTTGCTTAACACACCAATGCAATTATCGAACCACACATTAATATGCATTTCTTTGTCATGACAATCAAATCAGTGAGCCTTGCGGATGCAAGATCACATATCCTTGCTAGATCCTCACAGACTCGTGAAACTTCAGCTTCTTTGGGCAGCAGCATAGCAGATGTGGCTAAAAACAGGCCAGGCAATGCAGTTGCCTCACGCTCCAATGATATGCCCTATGCTGCCCTGAATATTGCAGTCGATAACAGCATCAGACAATATGGCTCAGCAACAGCAACAGGCTGCACAGCTCATACTGCAAGAATGCGAGCGGCAGCTGCAACAGCAATCTTAATACCTGCACAGTGTATGGCTTATTACCCATTTCTCTAATCATGACCAGATTGCGCAGCTGCTGCTGAACTAGGGTAGCCTCGAACACCACCAGCATGGCCAAAGTGAAGAGAGAGTAGTACCAATACTCGTCCAGACACCACAGTCCAACACAGAACACTTGAAAAACAAAGAATGGCGCTGTTGCACGCTCAGCAAACAGTTCAGCAAACTTCGGGGGATCCATCTTCAGCCTACAAAAGACATGCAAAACCATACAAGACCATTTCCAGGATATGTTTATATTAGCTTACAAATCTTCCGAATCTAAGACTTACGTGTTATTACCATAATTGTTCAATGCAATTTTGGCTGAATCGTCATCATGGCCTTTGCTGTCCAGATACTGACTGACAGACAAGTTGATAGGAAACTGAAGTGGCTGGAAAACTTGTTTCTCTGAGAGATCACATGAATATTTCATCTTCTGGTAGTAAAACCAAGCAACTTTATTACCTGTAACCAGATCCTGTAAGGAAAATGCTAAACGCGATACATTAAACCATAATTTGCAGAATAAAATACGTCTTAGCCTACAATCTCATGCATCTTAATAAGCACATGCAGCCAGTGGCATATTTCCGGTTCGTAAATCAATATAATAATAATAATACATTTGTATAGCACCCTCAGAGAACTGAATCTCTTTCTAGGCACTTTACAGATGCTTTATCGAAAGCGTCACCAAATGATTGGCGCTAACATCCGAAAGCAGTAGGTACAGTGTATATGCCAGCTAACTTCCTTTCTTTAAGTAGGTTGGCACAACCCCTTCCAAAAAGCAGTAGGATCTGGGCTGTTCAAAGAATGACATGATCACACAGAGACAAATCATGCCGAGAGCTCACAGTCACGCAGAAGATGACAACATGAGAAAACTCGGAAAACATGCATGAACAGCAGGGGGAAGCAGTAAAAGAGCAAAGAAAACACAACAAGAAAAGAACAACGAGAAGTCGTCAGCTAATATCAGTGGTCTCTAGAAATTAGCATGTCAGCTGCGTAATCTTGGCATTCAACGCTGAGCTGACAAATTGCAGTTACCTGGGCGAGATCTTGTTTTTGGCGCCACGCATTAACAATCTGGACTTATCTAAAGCAAGGTGCAGTCTAGTTTGTTCATACAGGGTATAGTACAAGCAGTTGTGAGCCTCCCCCCCCCGTAGTATTACGGTCCACTCCCGCATTGTAACTGAATTATTTTTCCAATGCCTTGTGTCCCGTCCACGCAAATAACATCAAAAGAGTCCTAAATAACACCCACCGTCGGTGGGTAAAATCAAGCATTTCAGCATATAAACGTGTCAAGCAAACTATTGCAGTGTCACGGCAGATCCGCTAAGCTAAGAAATTCTATCACGGCTGTTCTTACGGATAAGTGAACTCGTGAATTCCTAGATTAGCATATAGCAGCACCGAGCACAGTGCTCCTTTTTCTTTCGGGCAGTACGACTACAGACGACCATAAGGCATTGACACCACGAGGCCAGCGTCAAGACCTGACGGCTAGACACGAGCACATACTTTTCTGTCAGCCAATAAAGCCTGCCTCAGCTTTAGCTACACTCTAACTACACTGTATCTCCACTTGAATTCAATTAAAAGCGCTAAAGGCTTACCTGTGCATGCTGTAAACGGACCAAGCCAGCATGTCCATTATTGGCCGTCGGAATAACTTGAACGTGGTCGCAATCTGAAGTTGACCGACTCTAAAAATTTGCAGCAGAAGCGTTCAAAGAAGCACTATTTACTGTACATATGCTTCCCCACGCCCACCTAGCATTGCAGGTGCTCTGAGGAAACACCGCTAGTTGGACAAAAATGAAGAAGCAGATGGATAGGATGGAAAAGTACACATAATAGATATTCATGTATATCATACCTTTCTGCAAGTAAGAGCACATCGGATATGAATTGACCAAAAACATGATAAACTGGTCAAAATCTGGAAGGCCCCAATGACAGCGAACGCTATTAATCCGGCCTCCCAATAGTCTTCTGTGCCATAAACGACGAGCCAAATGTAGGCTGCTGCAGAATATAACAATAGGAATGGAGCGATGTAACCGTGCACCAACAGCGGCAGCTTTTTGTAGGGTGTTATGCTTAATATCTCTGAGTCCATGGCAGTCGCCATAGCTTGCTGCGGGCCACGACTGGGGCGCCAGAACTAAGTCATCACTTGAGCTTGAAATAATTCGATTAGCACAACTGCGCATATGGCCAACTAATTGATTTATACATTTAAAATTCTTCTGTAATCCTCTGCACTCGAACAGCAAAGGTCGTCGATTATTTAGCACTACCCGGTGGCATTTCTGTTGCACATGCTCCTCCAATTACTACAGTACGTTGATGTATATCTATGAATGGTATTGTGAATCCAGCGTTCTTCAACGGCTACTCGACCGACATCTCACAATAATAACGACAGTCGTATAATTGTGATGGTGTATATCCATCGCAGGATGTATAAAATAGTAAGAATACATTTTTGAAATACCTTTTGTCTTGGAATTTAGGATTTAGGATTTGGGAATTTGGGTTTTAGAGTTTGGATGCTAGTTATGGATTCCAGTTTAAGGTTGTAAGGTTTAAGGTATCGAGCTTACATTAAGTTTATAATTTTTAAGGTCTTCAGCCTCTGAATACCATGTTAAATTGTATTCCATAGATACTGTGTACATTGCAGAGAGTGCAACCTTCTATGCTGAACGAGGCAGTACTAATTAGCTGGGTTTCAACTCTGGCGGCTTCAACGCTTTAGTGCATAGATATGCGTAAGTGGATAAATATTCATTGACAAGCATAGATATGCAGTACAGCCTCTCGGCAAACATATCCATTGTTCTGCTCGCAAGGAGGCTACGTTTACCAAAAGAAACGTGTCCAATCGTGGTCAGAAAAGGGTAGTCATGTGACTCACACAATAAGTCCATGTCACGCTTTCTGTATGGCTTTCGTCAGAAGGGTATTGTACACCGATGACCAGAGGAAGAAGAACTGCATACGTAAGAGCGAGAATCCGACCACCGGTTAGGGAGAGGTTTAGCAACAGACTAAAAATGCGAAGCCGAAAATCAACACCTACCGCATACAGGTTATCATGGCCGACGATTGCCTTATGAGACATGAACGGCGTGCATGCTAAATCAGTCAAATCTTGACAGTCTGAGATTAGTAGCGGTTCCAAAATTAGTTACCGAATGTCATAGTCAATGCTGTAGACCTATTAAAAAGCGACGCTTAGTCTGTTCTACTGTAAGGGTGATGTTGTCTTGATGAAGTAGTTGGTGTTCTGAATTGCTACCCTGGGCATTCCTGCTTGTATTGATAACAATAGTAATAATAATAATAATAATGCATTTGTCATAGCGCCCTCAGAGAACCCAATCTCTTTCTAGGCACTTGACATGGGCTGAAAAGGAAGCATGATTGAATGGTTAGTGGTAATAATAACAATATTAATAATAATTCACTTGATAAAGCACCCTCAGAGAACTTGATCTCTTTCTAAGCGCTTTACATTTGCTGCAAAGGGAAATGCAATTGAATGGTAAGTAAAATCATGCTTGAAAAACGAACAAAATGAATAACATGGTTAGGGGTGACATGCACAGGGTCAGCATGCAAATGTGGTTAGTGGCAGCATGCAGTGTCACCACGCATAAGCACGTGAAGGACGAATCACAGGGACCCACTAAATGCTGTCCTAAATAGGTGTGGCACGCTCAGTGACAACAAGTATGCTACACATGTGACTCTTTAGCTGCGCTTCGAGGCGCGAGCTACACCAGCACTTTTCACGTGACTGACTCAATCACGTGACTCCATCTCGTGGCTCCATCACGTGGCTCTATCACGTGGCTTGGCTGCAAGTACTATGACCCTGGGAATATGTGCTCTGAGCTTGAGCCGTAGGGCCGTAGTACCTATGCCAATTCAGCGAATTTGCAAACTGCAAGACGATTGTTTACTTATGTCTTGGTGCTTACTTAGACGGCCAACAAGAACGCAACGTATTACCAGGTTTGCCTAATTTCGGGGACGACATTGCCTGGCAGAAAAATACATCCGCCCCTGAACAACGAGCGCTTGTGAAGGTGCAGTATGATTTTGGCCGATCGCCAGCTTGGCCTAGACCACATTTCTATCTGGGAATGGCTTCGTCGGCCTATCCTCAATGGGAACTCGCAGTCTCTTACTTCAGAGAGGCGGCTAGGCACTCGCTCTATTTCTGGTCAACCACTGAAGATCCAGTCGAGTGACCGTCGATGAGGTTTTGGTCAGAGGACGTGTCGACGCCGAATGCCTTCAGCGCCCGTGCTTCATACCCTGAGTGCTTCTGGCGGTTATGAAATACCTCAGCGTTTGTATTCATTTTTAGGTAATAGAGCTGTGTGCGTGCGTGCGCTCGTGCTCTTGGCTATGGAAGCCTCTGTATTTGTGTTCCTGGTTAGTTAATGGTGCTTCTGTGTGCCTGTTCCTAAATAGTGAATAGCGTTGTGGGATTCTTGCCAGTTAGGGAACAGATCCTTTGTTGAGCTTGTGTTGTGTGTGCGCCTGCTGCTTCTGCTATTGTAATGAGTGCAGCTTCGTCGGCCACTACTGTTTGCCCCACCTGCAGCAGGTGGTTGAGCAATTGACTCAGTGCAGCCTTTGATGTAAGCATGTGGCCCACCACAGATGCACTCCCCTATCTATGGTGAGTCAGCCCCCAGCTCGCATATGCACCAGCTAAGGGAATAAAGATCGAGTCTCGTTTAACGCTCACGTTCGCACGCTCGTGTCACCGTGTCTGCGTGAGACTCCACAAGAACAGCCACCGCCGGAGACACAGTAACGCAACACTTGGGATTGTGGGACTGCTGCAGAGGTCGCTAGAGCATCAACCGGAGTCGCTAGTAGCCACCGCTCAGTGTTCCGGCCAAGCCTTAATGTTTGGTCGCTTCCAAGCCAGATAAGTTTATCCATGGTGTAGAAGTTGTTTCATCAAATAGTGATACGTAGTTATGGCTCGGTGCGAATGCGACGATGAGTGTGAGTGAGGAATTTCGAGCGATCTTCAGGTACCGATTGCTCAAGCTGGGACATCGAGCTGGCAATAGGGAGACAGCCGCGATGCTTGGCCTTGGGCAAGAGACATCCAAGTTCTTAGGGTTCAGCGGTACATTCTTCGCGAAACTGCAGTTTTAATTTGTAATTATTCTTTTAATTTGTAATTATTTGTAATTAATTTGTTGTTTGTACGGAACAGTATGCCAGGTTTACCCAACACATTTCATAATAATAATAATAATGCATTTGATATAGCGCCCTCAGAGAACTCAATCTCTTTCTAGGCACTTTACATTTGCTGCGAAGGAAGCACGACCGAACGGTTAGCGGTTGCATGCTTAATAAACAAGAATAACACAGTTAGGAGAGACATGCACAGGGTCAGCATACACGTTTTGTTAATGGCAGCATGCACAGAGTCAGCACGCATAAGCACATTAAGGACATTAAGGACGAATCACAGGGACTCACTAAATTCTGTGATAAATGGATGCGCTTTTAGTTTCTTTTTAAATGTGGACAAGTCAGTAGATGTGAAGACGCAAGTCGCGGGATTGTGATTGGGTTTTCTCATGCTATGGCCTCCGATTGCCCAGCCAGATGGTAGCCAAAAAATCGACCTGCAATAGAGCTGCCATTTCCAGTAAAAAATGTTTCCTACAACTTCGGATTTTATTACAACTTATAGAACACAGTGTTCCGCGTTTACCCTACAGGTTTTATGCAATTGCACTTGCATGTTCTAAGGCTATATAGCCTTCGGTACCCGGCCCAGTTGGCAGCAGCCAAATTACCGAACTGTCATACAGCTACCATTTCCACAAAATCTTCCAGCAACCATGGTTTTGATTTGTCATTACAGAAAACAGGATTTGCCCATAACTAGTAAGTTAGTTTTATCATCGTTAAGTTTTAGAAAATTTGCTGCCATCCATAGCACCATTCTGTATCAGCTGTTCATGCTTCTCACTACCTCAACTGCCCCCCCCGACTCAGCTATGCTTATCGCTTAAGGCTTTTGAATGAGTTATAAGAAACGCTCCTGCGTAATACTTACCTAGTCTTTGTGGAGCTACATACAGAGATACATGACGATTCCGGATTTACCCACCAGGTTTCCGGATTTACCCACCAGGATTCCGTGATGGTGTGCTTTCGCTTCCTCGTGCCATGGTTTCCAATGGCCCGGGACAGTCAGTCTCCCTAAATATTCGCATTGCGATACAGCTGCAATTTTTGCATTAGGTGTTGCGCAACTGTTGTTTTGATTCCAGAAAACAGAAACAGTGTCTACATATATAACAGTGTACCTATCTTCGCAGAGCCGCCCATTAGCCCAAAGCAATCTAAGCGATTGTTCATCGCACCGTCTCTTCTGGCCTTGACGCTAGCTCCACGATGGACAAAGCGATACTTCATTAGCACAGTCATCTCTGCGATTCTACTTGCCACGCAATCGAAGACGCCGGCCTGGCACATCTGCTCAGCGTTGGCAACAGCTGCGAAGCAGACCGTCACCACAGCTTAAACTGTTTCTGAAAACTGCTCTAACTGATCAAATTAAAAGTCTCACTTTCATTTTTATGCTTTTTAGATATTGGTGCAAGTTCTTTATCGGATATCAGCGGAATATGGTTGCTAATGTTCTCTGTTTGGATAATTGCAGCTGAACAATCAACAATAATCAAGTGATCTAGTTGTAGTCAAAAAGTTTCGTGCTCTGCCTCACCTTTCAGATGGAGCATATTCTGGCCTGGAGAGCTAAACTTTGGCCTAGCCTATTTTACACGCCGGATATAAAGTTGTCTACGCCAATTTTACTTTTGGGGTATAAAGTGGCCTAGGCCGTTTTAACCCATGATGTATTCTGGTCTGAGTATACTCTGGTCTGTTACACTGGAATACAGCTTGTGGTTCGGCATACAGAACGCTGGCCCAGAACAACGCCAATGGTTTATTGAACAAGGCACGGAGAAGCAAGACGCACGACTGCCTTCGACCCCTTCTCACACTTGAGTCCCCTCTCTCCTCCCCTCGGGCTGTCCCTTGGCCGACCCCGATGGTGAATCCATCATCTGTTCACCACTGGGTTATCGGCCTGTGTCAATGCCTCATTAGAAGCTGACCACAGCAACTGTGCACAGGCCCCTCTCGACGATGCTCCCAACAGCTGTTTAGGAAAGGAGCGGTACCAGCCCGCATGCAATCGAACTACACAGCTGTCTGTAATGAGGAATCAAAATCGCAGTTTTGGAAAGTTTGCCTGGAAAATGGCAGCTGTATCCCCGTTGGAATATCTGAGGGTGCTCACTTGACCGGGTCATCAAAGGCCATAGCATGATACCGCTAAAGCGCAATTGCGTGGTAAACCAAGGTAAACCAATGGTAAACCAAGAACACCGTTTGCTGTAATTTTGAATCGTGCATAAAGTGGCTAGAGCCTTGAAAGAGCTTGAGTTCTCTGAGAGCGCGCCATAGAAATCTATTATTATTCGCAGTCGCACAAAGCTTTTCGCGAAAGAAAAAATCTTAGCTGATTGAACAGCCTCTTTTTGTATGGCGACAGAAGAGCCTTTACGGCTATCACCACCGCTTGCAGTGGCGATAAAGAATCACCCACCGCAGGAATCGAACCCACCGAAACAACCGCCTTACCTAGTGTGCCATCACGGCTCACCGAAATGGCAGCTGTATCGCAGTTCAGTTATTCAGAGCCGTCGTCTGGGCCGGGCCATCGGAGGCAATAGTGTGAGAACGCTCATACTCTATCGGATGGAATTTGGTAGGTAAAGCTTTCCAGTCATACTTTTACACTAACTTGAAATAAAAACTGCAGTCATGCGAAGCTTTTTACGGAAACAGCAGTTGTATTACAATTCGGTTGTTTAGGCATGTCATCTGCGCCGGACCACCGGAGGCCATAGCCTAGAACGCGCATGCGCAATCTCGTGAAATATGGTGGGTAAACTTGGAACAGTGGTCTCTACTTTGGAATGAAAAGCGAATGATATCGCGAAGATTTTTGTGGAAATGGCAGCTGTATTGCAGTTCGAATTTGTAAAAAAGACTGGCTGGCCCAGTCCACTGGAGTTCATGGCGCGAGAACATGCCAGTGCAATTTGTACCCAGGCTAGGTTCGGCTGGTTGGGACCGGACGGCTGTAATGAGGGTCACCGGCTAGGCCGGGGTCGGACCTACGGCATGGCCGGATGTGTGCGGTGACGCGAGGTCACCGGGGCTCTTGGGTAGGAGAAGTGGGCCGAGTAAGTCGTGGTGCTGGAGGCTCCCGGTCTCGCTGAATTATGCACCTGGATTCGTGCAGGCGTGCTCCGGCGATGCTGCCACGCACGCAAGGGAATGAGTACCCAAGGCACGACCGGAGCTGGATGGCTCGCTCGTTGTTGAGACTTGTATATTCCGCGTTCCCCGTGTAACATGTTCGTGACCCCCCCCCGTGTGTTGGCGTCTTTCAGTTGAATTTAATGACTGTGGTAGCTGTCGACTCGGATTAGCCAAGCAGTTACTTAGCCAGTTTTGGACGGCGTACGCTCGTACTGCTGGATAGGGAGTCGGTACAACGACTGGACTGCAGAAGCCGACTGACCGCAATTAACACGTTTGTTCGCGCTTGCTGCGTCATCTTGCGCCCCCATAGTGTACTGTGTATAGGGCCCACCCTGTAGACTTGTCTAGTTCCCCTGTTGTTATTGGTGCATGCGTTATTACAAAGAGGTTTACCCTGACGGCCGCTCGTCTTACCCTAACTCAGCGGCATGGCGAGCGGCAGCGTGGCCGGAGTATGGCGGGAATTAGCCTCTGACCCCTAGAACTCGGCTACAATTTAATGAGATTTGGCGGGTAAACCCATAATAGTAATAATGATAATAATAATTCACTTGATAAAGCGCCCTCAGAGAACTCAACCTCTTTCTAGGCGCTTTACATTTGCTGCAAAGGGAAATGCAATTGAATGGTGGGTAAAATCATGCTTGAAAAACAAACAAAATGAATAACATGGGTAGGGGTGACATGCACAGGGTCAGCATGCAAATGTGGTTAGTGGCAGCATGCACAGTGTCAGCACGCATAAGCACATCAAGGACGAATCACAGGGACCCACTAAATGCTGTCCTAAATAGGTGTGTTTTTAAGTTTTTTTAAATGTGGTCAGGTCAGGGGATATTCTGACGCAGGTCGGGAGGGAGTTCCAGGCTTCGGGAGCATACGAACTAAATGCACGGTCTCCAAAGGATTTGAGGTTTGTACGAGGTATTTGAAGACTGTTGGATTCCGAAAAGCAGGCGGTACGATGATTGGCCTGGTGGGGGAGTAGATCTGAGAGATAGGCAGGAGCCAAAGAATGAAGTGACCTAAAAGTGAGCGACAAAACCTTGAAGTCAATCCGTTGCTTGACTGGTAGCCAGCGCAGGTCGGCGAGAAGTGGAGTAATGCGGCAACTGCGACGCTCACGACAGACAAGCCTAGCTGCAGAGTTTTGCACCAGCTGCAATCGCCTGATCGCACATGCTGGTAGGCCAGTAAGCAGTGAGTTGCGGAAGTCGAGACGGGATGTCACGAATGCATGGACCAACTTGGACGTGGTATCCTTATCTAAACAAGCCCGAATTTTAGCAATGTTGTGAAGCTGAAAATAGGCAGATTTGACTGTGAGGCTGATATGGTCGTCTACCGAGAGGTCGCTTTGATATAATATGACACCTAGATTTCGAGCTGATTCAACTGGAGATATGCTGGCAGAGCCAATTTTGAGCTTCAGCCTTTCCAATTTGTGAATCACACTGGGTTTGCCCATAACTAGTAAGTTAGTTTTATCATCGTTAAGTTTTAGAAAATTTGCTGCCATCCATAGCACCATTCTGTATCAGCTATTCATGCTTCTCACTACCTCAACTGCCCCCCCCCCCGACTCAGCTATGCTTATCGCTTAAGGCTTTTGAATGAGTTATAAGAAACGCTCCTGCGTAATACTTACCTAGTCTTTGTGGAGCTACATACAGAGATACATGACGATACCTTACCACACCAGCTACGTAGTACAGATTACTCACTTAACAATTTAAGCATTCGGGGTTGCTTCGATAAGGATGCTACCCGACATCGTGCTGGCCAATGCCCTTATGATATCCCGTATAGACTTCGTGATTTACTACTTAAAGCTCTTTTTGCGTGTAGAATTTGACAGCTGGTGCAAAACTCTTTAGCAACGCTAGTTAAATATTAGCTGATTTAACAGCCTGATAATATAGCCGTCAGAAGAGCTCTAACGGCTATCATCATCATCACTTGCAGTGGGTAATAAAGCATCGTTCACAGCCGGACTCAAAATCACGACCCGAGTCGTTAAGCTCTAGGACCTTTCCCTTGAGCCGAAGATCTGTCGCGAAAGTTGCAACGATGATGATACATATGTATTCAGTTACCCCGACATGTAATGGCTCCTCATCAGTAAGGCTATCCACTTTAAGGTGTAGTCACTCACTGTTAGGTCCATTGTAGCACCCACTCCTCTGACTCGAGCTACTGACCAATAGCTCTAACCAACCTCATTTCCTTTGGAGACCATTCCTTCAGCTCTAGGGGCTTCCAAGGGTCTGAAATCGGCTAACGACTGACATAGCGCCCCTTAATTGACCTTGAAAAGAAAAGCTCAACAACTATCTGCTCCTCGAAGGGACTTGCTCCGTTGGTGCTAAGTGTTCCTCAAGTGCTTATGCGTCCTGAAGGTGTGCATTTTTATCACTAGTCAGTATACAGGCTTCCTTGTCAGCACACTCAAGTGCCTAAAAAAGTCTAGTTCCCTCCGGGGGGGAGGGCTGTGAAAATACTAAATTATGAATATATTTTACGAATTCTACATAACAAACATAAACGTACACATATTTTCGGTGGTCACAGAGCCTCTGTTCAGTCAAAAAGGGCCCATACTCTATATCAAATATTGTTCACCTCCAAGGCAAAAGTATCATTCGCATGCAATTTTGGAAAGAAGGAGCAATCGTTGACTGTGTTCTCCATCATTCTTCTAATAAAATATCATGGCTGATATTTAGTGGCATATGCTTGAGCCATTCACATCTTTCCAGTCGTGTCAAAGCTGAGGATATCATGTTATAATCTTGGAAGCTGAGGATATCATGTCTTAGAATCTTAGATCACAAGCACACATAGAATACATTTGCTAAGGTTTGCTTGCAAGTCTTAAGAAATGTCCCCAGCTGCTAACTTCACAAAGCAAGGAAACACGGTTCTTCTAACCCCAGTATGTATAACTCGGAAAAAGATGTTGCACTAGTGGAGCAGCCGTAGGGGAAGATTTGCATTGCTTATCAACAGCAAAACGCAACAATCAACAAAATCAACAGCAAAGCGGGCTCCACCCATGGTTATTCTGTCATTTACGGGAACGTGCTTCGTAGAAGCCACGAGCTGTGCTTTCAATTTATCGGCGACCATAGTCAGCTGTATGATCTCTACATTTGCAGAACAAAATAGTATGGGGCGGTCGGCGGCAGTACTTGCTATGCATCCAGTCTGACGTAACTTCAGCGACCAGGATGACCCAGATCAGTGGACGACATTTGCAGCCCTGCTTGTGTAAGCTTACCGTCCAGGCAGCCTGAGGTTGCTATCTGGTCCTGCCAGGTGCCTATGTCTAACATGAACCAAGCTAGGCTTTTTCATGCGTATCGACATGGAGCACATAGTATTTTTCTATGGAACTAAAACCAGCTTTTATTTTGGTACTGCGCCAGCTTTTCTAATGTAAGGGGCACCGTCAGCGATCCATCGCTTGCTCTATGCCTATGCAATACATCCTGCATTCGGAGTCTGAAGGGAGTTTTTTAAAACTATCGGCCACGGTCACTGAACCCGTGACTTT
This sequence comes from Cristatella mucedo, assembly GCA_009760855.2. Taxonomy (NCBI): domain Eukaryota; kingdom Metazoa; phylum Bryozoa; class Phylactolaemata; family Cristatellidae; genus Cristatella; species Cristatella mucedo. Next base: position 299,071 of record WPIO01000003.1, on the reverse strand, counting down.
CTTTCAGTTTAGAATACAGTTTGATGAATTCTGACCTCTGTAGAGTAGACCAGGACAAACAATTCAGTGCTCTGTTAAACAATCTGCAGTTGGGAAAAATTTGTAAAGGAATGATGAATGGCATAAATTTACGACAGTAATACACAACACATAATGCTATTCCCCCCTCCAGAAACCACCGATCACCACGTGTACGGACGATATGGATGATGTGGCTAGCACTCTCTGGACTCAAAAATCCATCGAGTATTGTCGGTACATGATCAACCCGGATATAAGCAGAAGACAGTTCTAGAGCTATGAAAGAAATTACAGAGCAGACAGAGCCTGGCACAGTTCAGTCTCCGAAGAAGATTAGAACAGATGAGCACATGCCGAGAGATACCCAACTGCTGCAGCATTAGGATGCCGATAATCTGCAATACCTTGGGGTACTGAGATCCCGTTGAAACAACATTTTTAACATGCAGCATGGTGACTTAGGCTGGTGCTGACCCAGCATATTGGGAGACTGTTTGCTAGATGAACTAAAGGCTACAAAACCAAATACAGCATCCATGCAATCAACCGTAGCCACGCGTGAAAGAAAAAAGCCAAATAGTTTTCAAAGCACCATTATACTTATAATTACATTACACATACGAAAGGTATAGACATTTGGCCGCAGAGGCTTTTGTATAAGTCTTAATAAATAGTCAAAGCAGCAACAGAAGCACCCGTCGCAACAATCAATCAATACAGTGTTTTCATTAATCGCAGGGCGATCATACTCGACGATTTAAACGCTGCTTGGTTGTACTAGCAGGAATGGAATGGCTGAATTGACTGGGATTGTAAAACGACGGCCCAGTTGGCACAACTGGCTGCTGGTTAGCTGCTGGCTGCACCTGAAACAAAGCAGCGTAAGCTCTTTGACTCGTGAGCACGCCAAGCCACAGCAATAGCGACTTCAAAAAAATATACTTACTGTTTCCTGACCACTTGAACCCATGATGTTCTGTACCTCAAGAGATGCAGACGACTCATTCCTTGAAATCTGAAACATTGACCAGATATCTCTATACCACTGGTTCACTTCATGTCTCTGCCAGAAGCCACAAAACGTCACGATCTGAAGCCATGCAGGCACGTGCTAACCTGGAGCTGCTCTGATGACGTGGCTGCATCGGCATTGCTTTGAGATGCTGGCATGAATCCAAGTGGTGTCAAGACCGTCATTGGTCGGCTATTAGAAAGCCCGTCACTAAGTAAAGATGGTACAGGTGAGCTAGTAACACTAGGTGTTCCTTTAAATGGGTCCACGTAGGCTGGCAAGCGTTTCCCTCGGCTCATAGAGTATATGTTCGAAGATGTTCCAGGTGGCATACCAGCACCAGGAGTCGAGCCTTTGGAAGTGATGAATGCAGAAGGAGCACTCATCTGTGGAGGAGGGCCAACAACCTTCTCTTCTTCGGCATCAGCTGACGTGTCTACCCATTGGCCTAAATGGCGTACAGCTAACCGGATAAGACAGCGTAGGTTGCAATGCCATCAAACAGATGCTACAGTAGCCACTAAACTAACCATGCAATCAGGTAACAATGTCTCAGTGGTAACTGACACAGTCCTATAGAAAGATGACAAGAGAACAGAAGGCCAACTGTCTTGTGCTTTGGCAGAAATTCGGGCTCTGTACTTTTGATGACTAGGCAGCACCGCAGTCTCTCTCATTCAACAGCATGTAACGACATTGCCACTTTCTGGTCGACATCGATATACCACCGGTAAAAATTGGCCTTAGTGTCAAACATAACATATAAAATAAGACAATTGCACACAACTGAACTGCTAGCCGTTTTTAAAAAGCACTTACCACCCCAAAGAAATATCTAGGAACTGAGAGAAGGAATTCGCCGTGCAAACGAACGTTGAATCCAAGAGCTATTCAAAACAAGGTTAGCATTGCCATAGAAAGAGCAAGTCAACTGACCTTTAACACTATCCCATACTATTGGCTTTTCCTTATCGTCAGGTAGCTTCATTTTGGCTGCTTTTGGCGCTTTCGGTGCCTTCGGCTTAGAGAAATAGCCAAATAAACCAAATAAGCCTTTTGAAGGCTCCTTGTTTCTCTAAAATGTCCAGGCAGAAAGCCTAACTATTACAACAAGTATATATTACACGACAATCAGGTGGCTACAAAAAGGCAAGCCTTAAAGAAAAGCCAAGGTACAGCCTCAATTACATAGAGGCACTAAAGCCGCAGCAAAAATCGCCCCCACTGCCGTAGGAAAAAAGGAATGCCTGAAGCAGGACTCACTAACCCACGACCCGGGTAGCAAAGAGCGAGCACCCTACTACCCCCCCCCGTCAAGACCGAGAGGCAACGTAATCCTACCACGAACACTCAAAACTGTACAAGGTTCCGAACTAAAATCAAAAGTCACAAGGCTAAGCATATAGTTTTTCTAAGCCATGTTCACATTATCAACTTTTTCTTACCCAAATTGTTAACCAGGATGCATGTGACTACTTCCCATCAGACTGGGCAGGAGCTGATCCCAGCACTAGAGCTGCTAGTGCTCTTAGCCCATACTTAGAAGGGGCTGATATCAAGTTGGGAGCGCACAGTTCACTAATAACGCAATATCAAGAGACGATTTGCACTTCCAAGCAGTCGCTTGGCCGCTACTAAGATTTGGATTTCACAGATGAGATTAATTCTGGTTGATTACGGTGTGAGTTATTCTGACAAACAAAACACTCTCCCAGCATGCACTGAGAAAAAAACTGCAAGCAAAACTAAAAAAAAAAGTATTTTCACACACACTTACTGCAGCCGTGTCAGTTTTTGATTGTGCCTCCTTTGATTCGTGGATCTCGGTCGGCATGGATTGCTCGCTAGGTTGCTGAAAACAAACGAACCGAAACGATAAGTCACTCATAAGCAAAAAGAGTATGGTCGCCACAAAACATGCATCGATGACTAAATATGGGAATCTTGTGTTCCCATCACATACCCTACTCATCTATGTAATACATATGTGGACTACACGACCACCAGATGCAGGGAGAGGGTGGCGCCAGAAATCTCCGGGAGGCAGGCATTCGTTGCTCTGGAAGTCTGCTCCCACACCACATAGTTTGACCGGATAGCTATTAATCTACTGGAGCAAACGCTCTCACCAGGCATGGCGCCACGGGCTGGGTGGAATGAGTCGCATGACAAGAAGATGCATGATGCCTGACGTCTACCCAAAGTCACCCCGGCTTGCCAGCGTCAACGCTTTCAATGTTTACAGCTACTTTGCTCAAGGCAGAAGAGCTGCCAAAGTAAGCACTCCACACAAGCAATGACACATGTCACCACACTGCTTCTGTTGCATCAAGGTGCTTTTTAGCATAGTAACTATACAGCTCTGTCGAAAAAAGCAAGAGTGCTAGGTGCTTTCTAACAAGCAGCACCACTCCTATAAAATGGACAACACAACTCCATGCTCATAGAAATGACTAAATGATGACAAATACCACGATAAAGTAGAAACATTGCTATATGCAGACAAAAATGATTCCAACAAATACGGTAGCATTTATGAAGCAATGAGGCAGCGTTTAGGTGCTAATGGGAACACACATTGCTGGTGCTATGCTAAGAACAAACTGCACACAAACGAAAGGAAGAAATAATTAACACGCAGGGCAGCACCACCGGACCGGGGACATAACAACTCCAGAATCACTACTCCTTTCCTAAATAGCAGCAATTTCTGCCAAATTGAATCCCAGTGTGTTCGGTCAAAGTGTGAAGCAAGCCTAACTTCTATCAGAAGAGAGCCAGAAGCTGGAACATCTAGGTGGCTGGCATGCTTGCTGGCTGCATCGGTCGAACTGTAGCTGCTTCTAGAGAGACACCCGACAAGGAACTGCCCCACAACTTAACCCATAACTGCACAACTCTAAAAGATTTCAGCATAAAAGCAAGCAGGCATCTATCTATTTATGGAACTACAGCGAGTCCAACAGTAAGGCATCACGACTGGCCAGTGTCATGGCATTGAAAACTTACAGCATCATGCACAACTGATAAAATGAAAAAAGACCAAACAAGTATGGTGGGCAGGCACCCATCACAAATACAGCACGGCCAAGGCAAATCAACCTTGTGCGAATGAAGCTTGAGGATCGGCAGGCAGCAAAGGAACCAAGGATTCAAGCCGAAGTTGTGCAGCAAGTGAGCCGAGTGGTCACGCTGCTGTGCAATACCGGAACGCAGCAATCGCGAATCGCGGGTGACTACCACGCCGAAGGCCAGACTAAGCACGGGAGGGAATAAGCGAGGTGCGGAGCACGTGGCAGTGCTGGCACCGCTTCGAGCCGTCTAGTGAGCCTCTCATTCGAGCACAACTTGATGACCATCAGGCCCACAACAACTAAGATGGCGACTCTTAAAAGCATGCTCAACATCTAATAAACCCCTAATGCAACATGACATTATTCTCGAAGGGCTTGATCTGTTTGCTTCGATCAAGACAAGGGCTGACGTCGAATGGCCACCTAACAGGCTTTCTTTCTTTCATGCACGATATCAATTGAAACTGAAAGTGGAGCTACCATTGCCTGCTGCTCCCCTCTCGACTTCAAGCTGTTTGCAGGTCCCATCGGGGCAGTCATTCAAATCTCGGTTTCTTAGCCCGATCGTAAGGTGCCGGCACCTTCACGATCCAAGTCGTGGGTTCGATTACTGCAGCAGGCTCGCCTTCATTGCCGGCTGCAGGCACAAATGTAGCTGCAAAGGCTATTCTTCAGTAAAAAATGAGCCTGTTCAATTAGTTACCTTTTGTGTAATGTAGCTCTGTAACTCGACAAAGTCATAAAGACTATGTGGGTGTTACGCAGGAGTTTTGTATAGCGCACTCACAGCCTAAGCGGCTTTCGGTACGCATTCGGTAGCCAACAGACATCGTCTTACGCAACAAAGAGAAAGTGGGAAGCATAGCAGAGTGAGGAGAGCAGTTGAGGTAGTGAGTAGCATAGAAGTAGCAGCTCAGGACCGCTGGAAAGGATGTGCCATAGTCGGCAGTAGGAGAGTAGTTGTCGTTGCATAAGAATTGTGGAAGCGAGTTCCACAGTCTAGGACCTGCAGAGCTAAAGCTTCTGTTGCCAACTGTCTTTAAGCGGAGGAATGGGACAGCTAATTTATTGTCCACACAGGGGGCGCGAACAGGCTGAAACTGAACCTTTTACATTTACTGAGCCCCTCCAACAGGAATTTACCAACGGTGATGGTAATCTATGGCTCCCAGGTACCAAGACTTGATGCAATTACGATTTTCCCGACTTCCTTTCGACTCGGTCCCAGAAATCGTCCCCTTTCCGTACTGACTGACTTTAGCATTCATTTTCGTAACCCAACTGACATCCAATGTATCAAACTTTGTACCTTGGCTTATTCATTCTCTCTTGTGTGGCTGATGTGCAAAGGTCATAGACTTTATCAAATATTTACCCGAATTGATTGCTGTCAACTATAGTTACCAAATTCTGTCACCTGACCGCATGCAGACCGCCTTCGGTTTCACCTATGTGTCTCCATCGGTGCCAAAAAAGTACCCGTACTTCTAAAACACCTACTTCAGAGATGCCTGGATTTCACAGTTACCCTCCACAAGTAAAATGTCCTTAGCCTCACACACAGTCCCTTCAATCTTCATAGGGCCTTCAATAAGAAGTCAAAACTGAACCAGGATAACTTAAGCAACGACCACGCAGGCTAATTACTACTGCTCCTATCACTGAAACAAAGGCATATAATGGCAGATCAGTTCAACCCTTACGTTAGAGCTTTAAACACTGCAAGTACATCATTCCAGTCCCATCATCCCCGAGTCAGTGTTGCTCGAGTGTTGATGTCAACGGCTAATAGCCACATGGTGAGATTTTACGTTAGACGACCACATCAGCTCCACAGTCAAATCAGCCTATTTTCAGCTTCATAACATTGCTAAAATTAGGGCTTGTTTAGATAAGGATACCACGTCCAAGTTGGTCCATGCATTCGTGACATCTCGTCTCGACTTCTGCAACTCACTGCTTACTGGCCTACCAGCATGTGCGATCAGGCGATTGCAGCTGGTGCAAAACTCTGCAGCTAGGCTTGTCTGTCGTGAGCGTCGCAGTTGCCACATTACTCCACTTCTCGCCGACCTGCACTGGTTACCAGTCAAGCAACGGATTGACTTCAAGGTTTTGTCGCTCACTTTTAGGTCTCTTCATTCTATGGCTCCAGCCTATCTTTCAGAGATACTACCCCATCAGGCAAAGCATCGTACCACCCGCTTTTCGGAATCCAACAGTCTGGAAATACCTCGTACAAACCTTAAATCCTTTGGAGACCGTGCATTTAGCTCGTATGCTCCCAAAGCCTGGAACTCCCTCCCGACCTGCATCAGAACATCCCCTGACCTGACCACATTTAAAAGAAACTTAAAAACATACCTATTTAGGACAGCATTTAGTGGGTCCCTGAGATTCGTCCTTGATGTGCTTATGCGTGCTGACACTGTTCATGCTGCCACTAACCACATTTGCATGCTGACCCAGTGCATGTAACCCCTAACCATGATATTCATTTTGTTTGTTTTTCAAGCATGATTTTACTTACTATTCTATTGCGTATCACTTTGCAGCAAATGTAAAGCGCCTAGAAAGAGATTAAGTTCTCTGAGGGCGCTTTATCAAGTGCAATATTATTAACAGTGTGGCACCGCAAGATCTGTTCAAAGTCCACTTCTGTCATAAGTTATACTCTCCCTCTTGCTGATGTAATCGTCAAACACACAGCACGTTTCATTTTTTTTTTATCCCTGCTGCATCCTGCACCTCGAGCTCCATTATTTCCTTTGCAGCATGTACTGCTGACGTTTGCACTTGCATAGCACAAACTTTCTCAAATTAAAGGATGGTAAAACCAACTAGCTAGCTATATGCAAACCCAGTGATCACTCAGATACAGAGAAGCTTAAACTAAAAAAATAAGCAAGAACATATCCGGTCGAATGCACAGACTGTTGATGTTCTGTTCCAAAATGATCTTTCACTAGCTGATCACTCAAGCTCCACAGTCAAGCCTGCCTACTTTCACCTATGCGTCATTGCAATAATTAATTCGAGCGTTCCTACAGTCAGTGGCGTCGTTCCTAGGATATTTTGCGCCCGGGGACGACCCCCCCCCACACACACACACACACACACACACACACACACACACACGCACACACACACGCACGCACGCGAGCGCGCGTGCACACGTGCACACACACACACACACACACACACACGGTGCTTCCCAGTATTAGGCATCCATTTTGGCGACCTCTGGATCCAGCGCACGAGGACATCGTGCCGCCTCCCCTCTGCCCTCTTCAGTTCTGCCACTTTTTGCATGTGAGTATACCATAGCCAAGCTGGTCCATGGATTTGGTAATCCCATCTAGACTTATACGACTCAATGGTTGCAGCTTTTACTATCCGTGCACTCTGGCTGGCAGTTGCTCCAAAACTCTGCTGCAACAACGCTCGTCTGTCGTGAACGTTGCAGTTGCCACATTACAGTTGCATTTCTCACTGACCTGCACTGGCTCCTTACCAAGCAGTGCATCGACTTCAAGGTTGCCGAGCTGGTTTGGCCTAGCGGTTAAAGTGCTTGCCCCAACCAAGGTCTGACTGAGGTCGTGGGCTCGAGCCCCGAGGCATATGTGAAGCGCCTGAATAGAGATTAAGTTCTCTTGGGGCGCTATATAAATGAATTTCTTTAAAAGGTTCTGTCACTCACTTTAAGGCTCCGTCACGCTCCTGCTCAGGCCTACTTATAAGAGGTACATGCTTTCTATTAAAGCTTCACATCATCGTATCAGCGACTCTTCTGATTCAAGCAGTTGAGCTTTACCTCTAGGCAACATCACATCCTTTGGAGATACTGCCTTCAGTTCGTATGCTCTCAAAGCATGGAATTCACGAACGACTGACATCACATCACCCCCCCCCCGAACTGACAACAATTAAAAACCGGCTAAAAACCTGCTCCGCACAACGTTTGCTTTGTCTTTGCAAAGTGCAATTTGTGTGGATCATTCATGCTGAAATTGTGCTTTCGATTCCTAAGCAATCGACATGTCTCCTTCCAAAACATGTGCCGAGAAAAGGATAATTTGCTCTCCTATGGTACTTCATATCAACGGTCTACAATTACTTTTATTATTGCTAACACTCGGCATGCTGCATGTACAGCCTACCGAGGCGTTGACAAGATACAGTGGAAATTCATCGATTTCAATATACAGAGCCACCGGAGGCCATTGGCTATGGACTGAACGCCGACAACTGGATTACTGCTTCAGTGCTATAGCCGATTGATCTATCGAAACGGCTCCTCCTACGGCGTTCCAACACACGGGTCACAAAGCCCTGTCTTTAAACTGCCACTTACTAGCTCGAGCTGAATCCCCGTGCATCATCGTCTGAGTGAATGAACGTGCATGTTTATAAGTGAGAATTTCGTGGCCAAGTCCTGCCGTTTCGCCGCCGGGGCCACCGATCAAGAAGCTGCAGCAGCTCTGCAGCACGGCTCATACGGGCCCAGGCAAGTGAGGGGACCCTTACGAGTGGTCCGCAAAGTGGTGCAAAAATAAAAATTTAAGCAAAACTCGCGTCTTGTCTCAACATTTTTTCCGATACCGCATCATCTAGTGCCATTTGGCAGAAAACTAATAAAGCTGCAACTAAGGAAAGCAGGACTTGGGTGAGTGGAGTGGCAGGAACATAGAAAAAGCAGCACATCTAATACCTTGAGCGAGTTCCAAGACCTCGTCGCAGAGGAGTAATGGAGACTAGTGGTACTGCTATCGCGCTGTTCCGGCAGCACTCGTTCCATGCGATCAGTAAAGCTCAGCTCCATCTCGCTCTCAAGTGAAGCAGCATCCGTCGCGGCACGCTGCTGCCGCCCATGGCATGCATACGAAAAGCGCATGCAGTGACTGTACGCGCTCTAGACAGCAAGGAAACGACTGCCAAATGTTTTGCACATAAAACGAATCACAAATCATGATTAAATACTGGGCAGATGGCTGCGTACATACCACAGGATTGAGCCTAGCATAGTCCTCATCCATACTTTCACCCGTGTCGTCACTAGTAGTACTAAGCGTTTCCTCTGTAAAAACACGAGTCAGTCAGAACTACGCAAGCTAGGCATCGCAGCCTCGCAGGGGAAGACGCAACTGCCTATGGCCAAAATGCGCTTACACGGGCTAGCGTGAGTTTACGACAGTTGCTTTCCAGGAGTCACACTAGCAGCTAGCGGCCTGCAGTCAGCACACCAGGAGCACGCTGCCGCCAGCGCATCAGACGACGGGCATTTCCACCCACCACTGCTCCAGCTTCCGCTGGGCCTGGGGCTTGACGCACATGGGCAAGCCCAAGCAAGCCAAGCAATATATATATATATACTAATATATATAAACCAGTGCCTTCTAGTGACAGTCAAAGTGTGCACCCGATGCACTAAGCAAAAAACGCATTTTTTGTTGTCCCTCAGCTGTCTGATTTAATATGCGGGCACAATAATGCGGCTTTCTCATTTGCAATGGCAAATTGACTCGGTCTGTAGCTAATCGACTGGCCAAAAGTATCGTGCACAACATTTCTCCATGCTTCTTCCAAGGAGGTAAGAAGCTGTAGATGCAGAAGTGAAACTGACAATCCTAGGTCGGGGTCGTTGCTCCCCCAAATTCGACGAATGTGCGCACTTTTTAAGGTCATGTAATAACTAACAAACCTGCCCGCTAATGTAGCAAGACCAAAGCTTGAAAAATGGTCAAAACAACCCTACCAGTCAACGACTTTTTCAAGTTTTGAAATAGGGTTTATTAGAATATTCACCTGAGTTTTGGCACCAGGTGGGCGTGATAAGACCTAGCCAACCCATAGAGCAACACCAAACCATGCCACTTGTTCGTGAGTTAGTGCGCTGCTTGATTGGGAGCCAGTGCAGGTCGCGAGAAGTGTTCTAATGAGTTCGCGACAGACGAGCCTAGCTGCACAGTTTTGCATCTACTGTAAGCATTCCGGTGTGCAGCTTTCACTGGGTGGTCGGTTCACATTATACACTTCCATTTTCGGACTGAAACTACCATGCTCTTTGCTAATATGATACACACATTGAAAACGGTTGGTATCAAGCAATGTAATGGCAGCATCGCGGGCTCATCTCACCCAGGCTAAGGTACAAAGACTAGATGGAGGGAGGCTGATCCTGAAGCCTGCCGGCACAGCTGGCGGGCAGAAAGCAACACGGGCAGAGCTGCCAGCATGGACACGAAACGAAGCCTACCGTGCTGTTCCTGTGCAGACCGGGGTTGCAGCCAAGGATCACGCAGTGGCTGCTGCTGCTGAGTGTAGACATCGGTGCTGTCACTGTAGTGCGCCGTTTGACCACGGCCTTGCTCGCTGGACGCCCACTGCAAAGAGTTTTCCGACTCGGGTGGCTGCTGATAAAGGGAGTTTTTCGAAGACGGTAGTTCAGGCAGCCCAGCCGCTTTACTCTGTTGATTATAGGAATTCCAATGGGCTACTTCAGCAGGACCACCTGCAATAATGAACAAGGCATCCGTAAGCACAAGCAGCAGTAGCAATCGCCACGTATAGCATAAAGTCATAGAATGCGGCACATGCAAGGTCATAGCAAAAACATTGGCATCTGCAGTGTGTTCAAGCACGTGCGGCCCAACTATTTTGAGGACCCTAAAGTCAGATTGCTCATGCAGTGCGAGACCTGTACAGCAGCAGCAGACAGCAAAAGCTAGGCCTTGCGGGGAGGCACGAGATGAAGATAGGATTGCATATGGCAGAGCGTCAAATTAACGTTCAGCATTTATTGCAGATGTCCGGATTACTCTTGCCGCATTGACGTGCATGTACAGTATCCAGCATAGCAGAGGGAGCCACTGCATATCCTATGAAGCACACAGCACGTGCAGCAGGTGGCTATTTTACATTTATTGAGCTATGACAGGGAGTCCTGCTATATGCTTTAATCTGGAAGGGGGAACATTTGGACTGGTCAGGCGAAGGCTATATCACCATGGGCCTGAGGAGAAATCGCTGAAAGCTCGTTGAGATCGCTCAAGCAGAGGGGCTTCTGGTGCCAAGCTATCATCCGGACCATTACTACTAATAGCAATACACATTCTGCTATTAGAATGCCAGCTAATACTATGTATTTATTATCCACACGCTTTGATTAGAATTGATGCTAATTTCTCTAGCCTGGCAATGCTAAAGCCGATCACCAAGGCGACCACTTATAACTTGTTCCTTGCGAGCGCTCACTTTTTGCATAATCAACTGTTGGTTGTTAGCAGCTGGATACTTGCCGACGTTCTCAGCATTTATACTGTCGTCGAGGCATGGCTGACGTCGACGAAATGTTTGGCTATCAGATGCTACCATAGAGGGTGTCCCCTTTTTCATACTCCGGGATAGCTGAAAACTGGTGGCTAAGTAGCTGCTGCTGCCGCTTTCAACCTCTTTTTCTCGGCTCTTGCAAAACATTCTTTTAATCACTCTTCGGTTCTTCGTCGAGCTAGTCGAGAGCTGGCAATGAGGGTAGTAGTGTGGACTCACGTCAATCGCTTAAGAAATATTGTCCATCATCTCAATCCATTACAACTAAAAGGCTCAAGTCGACATTTTATTGAGATGCAGCAAATCACAACATTATAAAAGTGCTCAAGTCCACAATCGACCACCTTGTATGTATGCATGTATGTATATGTGTGTGTGTGTGTGTGTGTGTGTGTGTGTGTGTGTGTGTGTGTGTGTGTGTGTGTGTGTGTGTATGTATGTATGTATCTCCGTCTGTAACTTCACGAAGTCATAAAGATCAGGTGAGTATTACGAAGGAGAGTTTTGTGTAGCACACTCACAGCCTAAGCGGCTTTCGGTACACATTCGGTAGCCAACAGACTTCGTCTCATGCAACAAAGAGAAAGTGGAAAGCATGGCAGAGTCAGGAGAGCAGTTGAGGTAGTGAGTAGCATGGAAGTAGCAGCTCAGGACCGCTGAAAACGATGAGCCGTAGTCGGCAGTAGGAGAGTAGTTGTCGTTGCGTAAGAATTGTAGAAGCAAGTTCCACAGTCTAGGACCTGCAGAGCTAGCTAAAGCTTCTGTCACCAATGGTCTTTAAGCAGAGGAATGGAACAGCTAATTTATTGTCCACACAGGACCTGAGGGTGCAAAGAGGCTGAAACTGATGCAGCAGTTCAGGTAGGTACGAAGGAGCCAAGCCGTGGCGGGCCTTGTGGGTCAGCATAAGAACTTTGCTCTGCATCCGTTGATCAACAGGCATCTATCCTAGCTCATTCAGCAAAGGAGATATGTGGTCAAACCTCTGGGACTTGAAGACAAGCCTTGCAGCCATATTCATAGTCAGCTGCAGTGGCCTAATATCTTTCTTTGGTAGCCCAGCCAAAAGGGAATTCAATAATTAAGCCGAGACAGAACTAAGGAGCTAGTTAATTTTTTTTTTTAAAAGCAACTGAGGGAGAAGGCTCCTAATCTTGGATAGGGATCGGACGTGATGGCTGGCTGTAGAAGCAGTCTTCTCAATGAAGCTTTTAAAATTGAGGCAGCTGTCGAAAACGACACCTAAATTTCGAACATGTGGTGATGGTCGCACAATAGCACCACCTATTAGAAGAGCAAAGCCTTTTAATCCAGCCACACGCTTAGGGTGTCCTATGAGCAGCAGTTCGGTTTTATCATCATTTAATTTCAGGAAGTTTTCCGACATCCAGGATCGAATATCGGCAAGGCAAGCATTCAGTTTCTCAGTTGCTGCAGCAGATTCCGACGGTTTGAATGTCAAACACAACTGAGTATCGTCAGCATAGAAGTGATATCTTATTCCATGTGCCTTAATCACTTTTCCCAGAGGTTGTGTATAAATGGAGAACAGCAAGGGACCGAGTACGGACCCTTGAGGGACTCCACAGGTGACCCGTCTCGTGTGAGACCTGACCCGCCAAATGACACAGATTGAACACGATCAGAGAAGTACGATTTAAACCATGCCAGTGCTTTGTCTGCCAGACCGATCGTTATTCTCAATCGTTCAAGCAGAACATCGTGATCAATGATGTCGAAGGCAGCAGACAGATCTAGCAGAACTAGGGCAGTGACATTCCCGTCGTCGTTTCACTGGAGTGCTGCCTCTTCAACTGTTCACACAAATAATGATGCCTAGTAATCTCAATGATGAAAGTAGACCATAGAGCATTTCTCCTCTTCATGGTTAAGATAGAATGGATTAGGGAATTCATCTCCAAACTGCCTTTCCCGCTGGAGTAAAGCCCTACACACTCCTGCTTCTCTTCTCCCCCTCTTCCATACCTATCTCGATTAAACTAATGGCTAAACTTGTCTCATAAGCTAAACAGACTATTAGTCATCTAGATCATATCCCCAACAGTTCTCTTTAAGAGGTACACAGCTCTTTTGATGTCCACCATAACAAATACTGTAAATATGTCTCCCATCGTTGGTAAAGTTCCTTCATCTCCAAAAATAGCAGTTATCACGCTACTCATTAAGAAGCTAACCTAGATCACGAGAACTCAAGCAACTTTCGTCACGACTCTCTTCTGCAATTCTTTTGCTAGTCGTTTGAGCGAGCGATGGCCCAGAAGTTAACCGATCACAAACTCAAGTTAGGATTTGGAGCTAGCCATTCCACAAAATTGCACTACTATCAGGATTTTGAGCTAACCATCCCACAAGATTGCACTACTTTGGGTTTAAAATGATCAGTCTGAACAATGCTAATTATAGCAGGGTCTTTCTGATAGTGCTTTCCGTGTCATTAGCATTTGACACAACTTACCATCAGATCCTTCAGAAAAATATCTCGACATGAAATTCCTAAAGATCACTGGTACAACGCTACATAGATTTAGGCCATACCCCAGTGAGAGATGCCAAGAGCATAGATGTAAATAGATGTCGGTCATCCGGTGGGCCATAAACTAAGGGGTACACCAGGGGTACATCAGTCTTAGGACCTTTGTTCTCATTATCTACACCAAGGGCTAAACCTATTTACCCAGACCACCAATATGACCATAGGGCAACTAGCTGAACATGCTGCAGATAAATAGCAAAGCAGTTTAGGGTAGAGCGCATAGAAAGAGATTTAGTTCTCTGACGGCGCTTTATCAAGTGTGCTATTATTATTATTATTACCAATGTTCTGCAGCAAGCTGATACAAATATTCTGGTCATAATAATGCCAATAACGAGATGCAGTGCTAAATACCTAAATAAATGCACCAGAGAAAAACCCCAAACCATAATCTTACCAATGCTGTAAGTCACAGTGCTATGCTAGTGGTCATCTCTGTATTCCTCTCTTTTTCTTCAGCTTACTTGAACCCAATGTTTGCAATAAACCAAAGAGTGGAAAGTTGCTTTCGCCTGTACAAACAGAGCACCACTCTTGAGCAGTTCAGTGGTCATGGTGTTTGGCCAAAAGTAGCTTTTCAGCTTCCTGCTGCTTACCCACCCTGGACACTTTCTTGGCCATCGTCACAAAACTTTACTTCTCTGCAAGTCGATGCTGCACAATTTCCTGCTGATTTTGGTCCAAAGCATCTGCCAGTGACTTGTGCTAGCTCGGCCACGCTGGCCTTCCAAACGCAAAGTACAGCCACATTCACCAGACAGTCCTTTCAGCTCGATGTCCTATTCTGGGAGCCTAGGCAGCATCAGTTGGCCATTAAGCCCTCCACAGTCTACTTAAACCAGCTTGTAAGCAGCACGACCTTCCCTCATTATAAGTGTGCAAGCAATCTTGCCAGTGCTCCAGCCCTGTTCGTTAATGACGAGCTGAATGCCTTGAGCAAAGAAACACAGTTCCTTGAGCAAAGTAATTTATCTCCATTCGTAACCCCACAAAGTCACAAGGACTAAGTGGATGTTATATAAGAGAGTTTTCAATAGTGCAATCAAAGCTGCCAAATGTCACTTTGCTCAATAGCCTTCGGCACTAGCTGCAGCTGCACAGGTTCGTGTTCGGTTGACCACACAGGGAAATAAGAGGCCGGAAGGTCGTGAGCATCTAGCCCTTTCTTTTGGGGAAAAAACTCGACCATTAATCTTTATCAAGGCTCGATTCTGAAAAGGCACCAACAACTACCTATTTATGGCACGAAATTGATTTGATTCAGTTCATTTCTGTCCATATATCCCATCATAGAGATGCCTATATGCAAAGGCAGTCAACATTTTCATGTTGGGGGCAAGTCATCAGCCTTTAGGTCTCACCAGGGAGGTAAGGCACACAATGATATCGAAAAACGTTAACCTTATAAATCAGGATGCAGCAAAGTTTCTGAAATAAAGTGGACCTACCTACCATGCCCATATCCTTACTAGACTGCCCCTGCTCCATTTCATGCCCCCATAGGGAGACACCTAAGTTGCTAATGCTCTGGGGGGGGGCAATTCCCCCAACCCACCACCTGTCTTCGCCACTACCTATATGTCTCCACAAGGTGCGACTCATCGCTTGCTTTGCTAAGGATGTCGCTCCCAAGCCGCTCAGCTGGTTGTGGCTCCACCAGCATCAAAATATGGCCTCTCGAGGAGCATGTACATAGTTATCGCCCGAGTGTACACTCTCCCTCTGGCCGATGTATTTGCCAAACACAATCTTGTCTTTAATTTCTTTGCAAATGACACTCAGCTCTACCAATGCTTCGACCCTTCTAAGCCTTGCTCTGCATTCGACTCAATTTGCTTGCGGTTTACATCGATGGCGTGTACTTGAACGGCCACTAACCTCTTACAGTTAAACAATGATAAGACAACCCTAATGCTAAAGGAAAAGCCTAGTACAGCCTCAAGATTGGTTCATCTAGCACCACACCAGTGAATTCCACCATAATCTGGATATGATATTCCAAACGACTTGTTCTTGAATAGGGCATACTTCCAAGTTGGCCAACTTCCAGCTGAGCAGCATTGCCAATACCAGGGCCTGCTTAAACAAGAGTAAGACAGCCAAACCAGTCCAAACGATAATAAGATGACGTCTAGATAATAACTCCTCAAATAAGAAATCCAGGCATGTGGTCTTAATCGACTACAACAACTGGTGCAACACCCAGGAGCTAGTTTGGTCTGTCGTCAACGGCATAATTGCCACATCACATCACCTTTGTTGGAATCGACTCCAAGATCTGGCTTACAGGTTGCTTCACTCGCTTGCACCAGCCTACTTATCCGACCTCCTTGCTCCACAACTGTCCTCTTGCACCACTTGCTCCTGGCTACTAGTCATCTCACGGTTCCTCACACTAAACCGAAATCTTTTATTGATAGGGCCTTCAGCTCGTATTCACTGAAAGTATAAAATTAGCTTCGGCTTCATAAGTCTCAGCTATACATGCATATGTTCCATTCAGCTTTCCATCTACTCTAGTGTAGTTTTCCTTTTAGTGTTTTCAAGTGCTTTGTCCATTTACCCGTGTATGATTCATGAAGCAATTACCAGTTAATGGTCCTACTAACCGGTGGCCGTGAGTGTCATGTCAGCTCTGCCTGCCGGCCTAAAGATTGGTGATGGTTGATTGGGTATGCCACAACATATCTCTAGCCACTAAATTGTCTCCTCTAAACTGTACAAATTAAACACGGGTATGTAAGTAGGTGCAGAATGCCATAGAAAAATATACACCCAGTATATTTATATATATACATGCATATTTGGATCAAAGCAAATTATACGAATGTGAAACACATCAATAGTGACACTCACCGTAGTGATCTACAGAGGTTTCGGCATCATAATCATAGTGCTGAACTGAATTTGTGGTTGCAGCTGGCAACATATTAGCATCAGCTCCTGATGCAGAATGTTGTTGTACACCAGGTACCTCATCATGTCCTCGATAATGTGGTGCAGATCTGCTGGAATCTGAAGTAGCGTTTTGAGCAACAGCATTGCCAGTCGGTAGCTCCAGGTTGGTTCCGTGAGCGTTAGCCACTACAGATGGCATCAAAGTCGTATCGTATGTGCCAGCCTAAAACAAATCGGAGTCAGCTAACTAAATATCACAAGTAACTTCAAATTGGTGCAGGTTTAAAAAAGGAATGCAATCAACACATGCAGGTACACAGAGGCATACTTTGAAGACAGGGGCCGAAACAGGAGTAACTCACTCCAAATTGGGCAAAGTAATTTTTATTTAAAGTCAATTGGAAATAAAACATGAATCAAGTATTGTGAGGCAATAAGACTATTTTGCTCATCAATTATTTTGCCCTTCAACTTTGTTCTATAGGAAACGCATAATAATTCATGGCGAATTAGTGAACATGTGTACACATACACAATACAAAACACATGACATACACATCCACACAAGCAAAACACACCCACCCACGCATTCGTGCACATACACACATGCTCGCTGGCGCGCGCACACAAACACACACACACACACACACACACACTCTTCAAGTGAGTGTGCCACGGTCTCGAATCATAATATCACATCACTAGGCTCGATAAATTCATGGCAACAGAATACCTCTAGTACACCAAGCGGTGCCTCACTGGCTACTATAGTTTGTCAGACTGCAATGAAAATAGATGTGGCGTGGCAGCTGTGCTGTTCACATCTTACTTCAAGCCTCTCGTGTACAGCATTGAGCTTGTCCAGCCACGGCAAGCTACAGCTGGGGTCAACAAACCCACTCGTCCCGAGGTGTTGCGCATCCTCTGCATTCTGATGCCTTAGTAACGCCGACAGCTGCAAAGATATAGCCTCGCTCTCTCAAGTCCCAAGTACGCGAGCTTAAGGTAAGCAGATGCCCAAATGAAATAAAGCTGGCACACGAAGAAAATTTTAGCAAAAGGACAAACCAACTCAAACGTTTCAGATTACCATCAGGCACTTGCAAAACCATACTGCACACATACACCGACTGATCAGTAGCACAATAGTGGATGCAGTCAACAGTGGATACAGTACTGGAGACCCGATGTAGGCATTGGCAAGAAGTGGGTGTCACCAAAGCCAGATGAAACGATTTGAGCTTTGTCGGCACGCATGCGCCACGATGATACGAGCCACAACAGAAGCTGCCAGATTGTTGCCACAGGATCTAGTGTGGGTGCAGGCATCGTGCAAACAGTGTTGAACACACCAAACGAGAACAGGAGACTAATGTAGTGATATACCCTTCGGAAAACTTTACCCAACAATATAATGACACTACAAACTGGATGCCCTTTGCTTGCAGCATCAGCACCGGCTGCCACACTAATCAACTGCATAATCATGAGACCTTTCAGACAGACCTAATTACTAACGAATTCTATAAGCAAGACCACATACACCGCCAACTCAGCACCAGCAATGCCACCACCTAATAGCTAGAGACCTTGGCGAGCTACATCTACACTAGCAGCTATAGGTTTTGCCGTACCTACCCAACTAGGACTGCCTGGTCGACTGCTGCAGTATGCTGCTTTAAAACTACCCATCCAAAGGAGTGGAAGTTGGCACAAAAATAAATACAACAGCCCAACGCACGATTTATATAGTATAGCATGGTAACAACATCGCTTCAGTGGCAGCACTGATGATAGCAGGATGCGAACCCCCTCCTCGATTAGCAATGTAACCGATTATTAGCAATGTCTGCTATTCGACCTAGCATGGACAACGAGTTTTGGAGTTGCACGGGATGTATAGCAGGCCAAACTGCTTACCATTTGTCTCATACTTTGTCTCCAGTGATCTCTTCCTACTGCCTAGAGGTCTCAGCCTACATTGAACCCCCCAATCTCAGGCCATCTAATGGCTGATGCCATGCCCACTCAAGGCTCACTTCTTTGCTGGCTTTCGTCTGATGTGGAGCTATCCTTGCCATAAGCCGGTGTTCTATGAGTCTTTGCTTAACGGTCTGTTAGGATTGTGCCGGTGCTACGCTCGAGTGTTCTGGCATGGACTCGAGCAGGTCAGCACTATGGGCCTTAGAAGCACTCCATTTTCATTTACCGTGATAGAAACCAGACGGCAGCCAGACTCAGGCAGGTTCGTCATCGTCGCTAGCACGGACATTTTCCGAACGTTTTATCGAACAGCTTTTTCACTTATACCAAGTTTCGAGCTATCTCTCGATTGCTAACCTTCCCAAGATGATAAGACCACAGCTGGTCCATCACAAAATCTGCGTGGCAGCCTCCCTTGGTCATAGCTGCTTAAATTACACGCACGTGTAAATACCGGCTGCCGGCTACGACCATGGTCGCTGGGTGTCTGTCAAATGTCCTCAATGTACTAGCACATCAACGACCTTGTATTCAATGAATAACGGCTGAAAATAACACCCAATGGGTGTCAGCCAAGCTTACCGTTACTGCAACGCAACCAATTGGCTCCACTAGCAGATTTTTCTCGAATAACATCCAGAGAGTGAGGGGAGTAATGCTTCCAGCCCAGCCACTAAAACCCGGAACAGCAGCCGACCATCGGTAAGCAAGCTATCATCTTGCTACAGGGGAGGGGACTGGCAAGAAAACACGCCCACTTCCGGGTTTCTCATGTCAGTGCTTAGAAGTCGTCATACGCAATAGGATACCGATGGAAACACTACTGCTTGATGGCAAATGAAAGAGGACATTCTTAAATAGTTACCAAAAATGTACAGTAGTCCTACTCACAGGAGAGAGCTAAAGCAGCAAAACTTAAGGATGACGGTGTATTTTTAAACAGCACATTATAACATTGTTCAAACCTTGAACAGAGCTAGAAGATGCCACTGAGAGTCTTCGAAACTCGGTATCACTCAAGAGATGCAGTGCTATTTTTAGCAATATTAAACGCCTACAAGCGACACTGAGCTACAGGCTCTGAGCAGAGACCGGCTATTTACCTCGACAAGCTGCTTCACCATTTCCGTGGGAAACAGCAAGGGCTGTGCCACCACTTTTTCGGCTATCGTCTCACAATAACGCAAGGCTTCCCAGAGACGGCCGTGCTCAAAATGGTTCCAAGCTTTCACCAGCTTGTATGTCTGCAAATGAATTGCAATAGTCAGGAGGGGGGTACTGGAGATTCGCTCGATAACTCACGGCTGCACGCAGGGCATTGCAACCCACCAAGCAGGGCCGAGCAATCAGGCAGTGCTATCAGCTTAGCAACGACACACCTCATAAAGCACACACCTCAAGTCCATTAGTTCCATCAAGTCCATCCATTTAGTGGCTACATTATCACTAAGGACACGTAAAATCATGAAGGGCTTGCCTGTCATTTTGTCAATGTGTGTGCAAGTGCTTGAAAACGTTTGCAAGTGCTCACGGCATTAAATTGACAAACTTACTGAAAGCAAATAAAAGAGGGCATCATCACTGGCATTAAATAGTGGATTTGTAGCAACTGCTGGCTATCCAAGTTCTTGCTAGCTGCAAGGCCAAGCCTCTCGAGGTCAGACATGCCCGAACCCACATTCGTCTTGTTGTGGCAGACAACTTGCCTCCAGTGGCTTGGGCCAAGCGGATGCACCATTCTCTGCCTGCCGTTCGACTTTGATCGAACCTTTTCTCTCTGTCGCTGTCACTCTCTCTACTACGGTGGCGGAAAAAATAGTATAGCCTGACTATGTGTTAATATCCATCAACGAACACATGCACCAACAAGTTCATCACTCAAACAAGCAACAGCTGCCTCTGACAGCTTCAATGACAAGAGCTGACAACAAGAAGCTGACATAATCGGAATAGAAGTGAAGGTAACTGGGAGAGCCTGGACTACCAGCTACATGGCAATGCATAATACAGAGCAGCAGCCTATCCAGCATGTCGAGCAATGATTGGGCTAACGTCTCTGCCAGAGAGCAACTAGAGGGGGTTGAAATACTGAAGGCACCTTCAGCCGAATGCTCGTGTCTTTATCACTGCAGCTACATCCAACGGTAACATCATCGAACAATTTTTTCCTGTAGGGCATTGAAGTGACCAGAGAGCAGTGATGCCAGTGTTAAGAGCTGCATGGATTTTGAAATCGAGCGAGTACCCATGGGAAGTCAGCCAAAATCTTTTCAGTTGCAGCCTTTGCTGACGAGAATGGAGAGACGCTCCTGTAAACTTGGTGGGTGACATGTACGTGTGGAGTGCGAAACTTTCTCATTCCCATGGTTCGGCTGGTATATCCTGCTGCACGGTGCTCAGCGTTTTAAGGCATGTCTTTTTTTCTCTCAAAAAGTGCCTTCAAGCCTGACTTCTCACGATAACTATACACGGAAGCTTTTGGAGACACATACTCTCATTACCCCCAAGGGGATTCTTTGCGTGCTGACCCTGTGCATATCACCTCTAACCATGTTATGCTTGTTGCGACTGTGCTTGTTACCACTAACCATTTGACCACGGTTTCTTTGCAGCATATATAAAGTGCCTAGAAAGAGAGCAAGTTCTGTAAAGCTCCTATGCAAATGTATAATTATTTCACTAACCTGAGATGTCTGTAAAGTTTACACCAAGGATCATCATACTGAAGGTGCAATTAGTGCACTCAAGGCAGGGCGTGCAGAGACGTGCTTTCAACGTCACCATTCCTACCCTGCACAATGCAGTGGCTCTGCACAGAGCCCACTTACAGTATATCCACTGCTAATATCCCTGCACGCAAACGAACCGTGTGTGTGTGAAGAGATCGACTCATAACAACCAATCTCAAATTTTTACAAGGTTAAATAACTACACAAATCGGTCTGCGTATTGCTCAAATTCCACGATGATTTGGTACAAGGCAAGCCTAGCATACTCAAGTCAGGCTTCTGTCATTATTTTTGCCTCTGATCATTCTAGCCCATCATCTCAACCTCTGGAAGTCGCGAAAAAAGACAAACAAAGGCATGTGAGTACCTTCAGTACGATAAATAGAAATGCGACGTCTTTATAGTTAAAAACGCTATAGATTCCTTGCAAACTTTGGTTAACACTGGTGAGCGTTTTCCAAGAGATAAAGTAGCTAAGGTTATGGCTCCTTAGCCCAAACACAAGGGCATTTCAGCTAATGAAACCTCCACACCTGTATCCACCTATGCACACTCACAACCACACAAGGACAGGCCAATTTTACAAAGCTATAAAGGCTAAGCTGGCACTATACTGCTGAGTTTTCTACAGCCTGCTCAAAGCCTAAGCTTGGAGAAATGTGCATACGGTCACGACAGAGTTAATGTCACGAGACAAAGATAAATCGATTAGTACAGACAGTCGAGGAAGTGAGTGGCGCAAAGGTGGCAGCTCTTTACGGCTGGAAAAGGTGCGCCTGCCGGCACAGTCAGCAGGAAGAGAAAGGACCAACAGAGTGCAAACATCTCCAATGCACAGTCTCCAATTAAAAAAGACAGCTATTTTTTGGCCTGAGTGGACCTAAGGGCACTGAAAGGGAGGAAGTGGTACGCCAGTTCAGTTAGGGCAGCAGAGGTCGGATGGGACACAAACCTCGAGACACAACTGGGACACACCCCAAAAACATGCATATACGCGGACACACGCATACAAACACAGGCACACACATGCGTGCACACACACATATGCGCACACACACACATACGTGCACACACACACTGCACGGAGCAGACAGCGGCTGGGACAGGCTGCCCCACTGCGGCTTCGGTGAGCGAACACAACATCCACTCTGAGGGCGCTTTTTGGCCGAGTACAAACACACACAAACCCTGCTAGTGAGAATGATAGCCACAGAGGCTCTCCTGGTGCTTTACAAATGAGGATAATAAATCAACTGATCGCTTTTTTTTTATTACTTTTACATATTGTAGCCAGATTTGTGGTTGCACAACTAAAGCACGCTACATTCCCAGCCATCACGGAGGCTAATTTAAAAAGCTGATATCGACCACAGAACTAAAGACGTGGTTATTGCTATGAAAACAGAAAACCCATAAGAGCTTACATCTAGATTTTTGTTGCTACACGATCTATTAGTACAGAGGTAGCTGCACTACACCGGCATTAGCAACAAAGCAAGCTAAAGGCCATGCAAATTCCAAGTAATATTGCAATACAGACAAAAAGTAGCAGGGCAGATGTGTTAGCTGTCATGCAGATATGCACACTGGGCATCATTTGTGTACCGACCGAGTCCGTCGGGCCGAAGCTATTTACAGCTGCAACCAGAGCAGAGTGCTGTACAACCACGGGAGGCATGCTACCTGCAGGCTGGGCATGATGAAGACAGGATTCCCAAGGCTCTGTGCATATTCATACACTTCAGTCCACTCGATGAACTCAGTTGATAAGAACTCTTTCTCAACCATTCTGTAACGACAGCAATAAATGAAAATATACCATGGCCAGACTGTACATGCATATGCATGGTCAACACGTGATTACTGTACACCCAACTCTTCTTTTTATGCAAAGTTCCAGGTAGACAACGCCATTTTGTGGACACTCACAAATTGCTACTAATCCATTGACGTTGGTTTCTAGCTCAGCACACACAGTCAGTTCTCAAGGATGCAGGTGAAACAAGACCAAAAAGACTTGGCTCACAATAATCCCAGGTATTAAGATTCATGGCCGCAGATCAAAGAGATGTGGCAGCTTTTAGGTAATTATTGTCGCCGATAAAGCCACCCGGGAGTAGATCAAATGGCAGGCAGACTCAATCGAGGCAGGTAAGTTCCACAGCTCAAAGTGTAGGAGGCCGCAACACGTGGTGTGGGTCGCAAGCAATTGTTGGTCTTATACATGGGTTCACTGGGTGCTGTTACAAGACCGACGAATCAAGCTACCCCCAGGCTTGAGCCAACTAGTTGCTGCGACTGGAAAAAAGGGCAAGTGCGTGTGCGCAGACTCGCACGTGCACACATACTGGCATCATTGAAACAAGCTGATCCTCTCACCACAGCAAGCCACTACAGAAACAATCTACTAATAAATGGGAGCAGACCGGCAACACGAGGCTCACAAGCTGACACATAGCACAATAAGTAACAAAGCTGCTCACATGCCAAGTAAGTCGGCGCGCGAGCCCCGTGCACGCAGCATAAAACAGTACGCAGTATTTTCTTAAAAATCCCCTAGGGCTGCCTCGGCTTGGCTCCTTTGTACCTAGCTGAACTGCTGCACCAGTTTCAGCCTCTTTGCACCCTCAGGTCCTGTTTGGACAATAAATTAGCTGTTCCATTCCTACGCTTAAAGACAGTTGGCGACAGAAGCTTTAGCTCTACAGGTCCTAGACAGTGGAACTCACTTCCACAATTCTTACACAACGACAACTACTCTCCTACTGCCGACTAGGGCTCATCCTTTTCAGCGGTCCTGTGTTGCTACTTCCATGTTAGTACCGAAAGCCGCTTAAGCTGTGAGTGCGCTATACAAAACTCCCGTGTAACACCCACATTGTCTTTATGGCTTTGTGGAGTTACAGACGGAGATACATTAGAAGGCTGAAATCACCCACAAAAGCAATATACTGGGTGCTATATCAAGTGCATTATTGTTATTGTTACTGATTACCAAAATTAAATTAAACTTGAGCAGAGGTAACATAAGCAAGCTATAAATGCTGAACTCACAACAGCATGGAAATCAAAAGCCCTAAATAGTCTCCATCTCCTATAGATAGTACTAGCTTACATCGTGTACTTATAATGACCCAACGGGCCATACAAGTTTTCTCGAAATCTCGCATGTAACAAGTGACTGCCAACCAGCAATCAAGTTCAGATAAGGACAGACAGAGGCAGGCGAATAGCAAGAGCCCATGCCGACCTTGAGTGTGCTCCCAGGAGGCTTAGTTTTGCCGACTTCTTGGAATAGCTCTCAAAGGAAAGGCCTGACATTATGTAGCAGAACTGACTGGCCACAAGCTGTCCTTTTGCAGCAAGTGTGTCTCCAAGCTGCACGACCGACTGGTGAATCAGATTGCTATTACCAGCGTTGACCAGCATCATTGCCAAGTGAGGTCTCCAGCTTCCCCATTTGTCATCAGCAATACTCTACAAAAGAAGGAATCATGGTCTATTATAAGAGTGATCACTCTCATACGTGTCCGAGCCGACAAGTCTAGAAGCTTCCCCCAACAACTTCTCTCAGATGGGCATGTCGGTGCCCCCCCCCTGCGGTCCCATGCAAAAGACAAAGTTCCTCCCTTTTCCGCTACAATAGCAAGAGAGCCAACACGAAACGCCTAGAAAGAGATTTGAGTTCTCCGAGGGCACTTTATCAAGTGTATTATTATTATTATTATTGCCAACTACATCTTTTACCACGACAACTGATGGTTGCTTGCTTGACATCAGCTGATACAGCGTTTGGAGGGGATCGTTGCTCTTCATACTCGATGTCGTGAATCTACAAAGCAACAGGAAATCCAAATGGCACAAATAGACCAGGTAGCAGGCACAGATGAAATGGCGCATCAAAAGGAAATCGAATCTTAACGCACCGAGCTATCACACTTGCTAGAGTCCGATTGTCTATTTTACTCGCCAGGCATAGGGCATGCCCCCAGAGCTCATTCTTAGCAGCATAATCAAGGGCTTCCTTCACGTGACCGTACAGTAGAAGCTCTCGGAAACGATCCGTGTGAGCATCGACTGACTTCTGACTTCCTGCTGCTGCTGCAGCATCAGGCATTTGGGAAGGCCTCTTGTAACCACCAAGCGCACCATCTTGCCCAGCCAGTAGCAGCTCAGCAATGTCCGAGCCAACGTACGTCTGCAAGACATTATCGGAAATCAGGATATGTGCACGGCCAGGAATGGCATGGAAATTGAAACAACGATATATTGTGCAATACACCCATACCCCATTTTGTTTTACAAGCAGAGCCAAGAATCGCCACATCAGCTCAGACGATTCTCGATCGTGCACGCCCGCGCTACTTCGACATTTTTCTGCATGGTGATCGCAGAATTCAACAACGTCTTTCTTATGAGTCTGACCTCTGCAGCATAAAATGTTGGTCATTATTAGTGTATCTCATTGGAACGAAATAAGCAATGAATAGCAGCAGGATTAGCGGTTCAAGTGCCAAACACAGATAGAAAAAGTGCCTGCTAACGACAGTTATCCATTGAATGCCACACCTGACAAGAGGAAACGTCAGATAGGCATGTTCTGACGAAAAGCTCTTTGGCTCAGCACCACTAATTGCTGATTGGTCCAGAAAGTGCTTAAGATCGTGCACTTGCACCAAGGCCGGCTGCCCTTCTGCGGGATTGTTTGGAAGCACTGTTAGTAACTGGCCACACTTGCTGAAGCGCACCCGGGAATGGGGCAGCGGAAAGCAGGCAGGAGTCTGCCGGGATGGCACCACGGCAGAAGGTGCTGCACCAACGTCTGTAGATCCGTGACTTCCGGCGGCTGCTGCAATTCAACGAACAGTTCTTTACTAAAGTCAAATTAGAGGTTGGTCACAATCAAGAGACAGACGCAATGCGAAGGGTTACCGTAGGAGTAGTCGTAGTCAGCCGTGCCAGCAGCTGTGGCATCGATGGAGCTGCCCTCGAATTCACCGTAGTCGCCAGCGACTGTGTCGTGCTGCACGGTTAAACTTGCGGCTGTGGCAGCAGCGCCGCTCGAGTAGACACCGACGCTTGCAACGCTTTCGGGGCGCGAAGCATAATAACTGGACTGGTTGTCACCATAGCTAGACCTCTCGTCTCTGCCTGGGATGCCCGGAGTGACAGCACGCGACGATGAGCGGGAGTGAGCCAGCTTCAACTGACTGTCTTGGACGGCATTGTAATACTGCTGGTACTGCTGGTAGTAATCGTACATGCTTCTGAAACACATCAGACAAAAGAAAAGTCAGCCGATTACTGGCACACAGCAAACTCAGGCCCACTTATGCTAAAGCAGTCGAAACATACCCGTAAGCAGCAGCGGCTGCAGCCTGCTGCTGCGCATACGAGTTGAGCTCATCATAATAGCCACGATTATAAGCTCCGTGGGAAGGCTCGTAGTAAGGGTGAGATTGTCTGTTGTCGTAGGCATAGCCTGTAAAGCAGACATAACCTGTGCAGCAACAGCCGACGATGAACATTCAGCTCCCACCCCTGCCTCTGGATGGGAATGCTGGTTGCAAAAGATGGCGCCCTCATAGTTCCTAGTAGCAATGCACTGCAATGGCAATCTGCTGGAGCAATCAAGAATCAACGTCCTCTTAGCTCAAGCCTGCATGCTCAAACGTGCAAGTGCACGCTTGCCAGAGAGCATCTGTCATCCAGAGGAATGAAGTAATACAAATACAATGAAGCAAAGGCACATTAAGATTGCATACCTCGATTTTGGTAGCCACCGTAGACGTTTTGTCCCATATAGTGGCCATAACCTGCAACAAGCAGAAACAGAGCGTCGACACAGCCAATGTCATGAATGGCATCCCATAAAGCTTCCAGGACTTACAGGTAAAATCATAGTTATTACCGTCGATGCAGCATACAGCCGGATGTGCACACTTAGGGTCGGTGCTACGAGCAACTGAGGTAGGGGTGGTCGAACACTCAGGACTGGTAAGCTTGCCCGGGCGCGCACACACACACACGTACACATGCACACTCGTACGTACATATGTACACTCGTACGTGCACGTCGTATGCAAACAAACTTGTGCTTGCACAGGCATGTGCGAGCACACCTACACGCACTACCATATGACCAAGCAGGCCTCGACAGATGTCTATGAAGCAAGCTTTTACTGCTATTCTTAGAGGCGTGATCTACATAGCCAGCCGAATTTCTTACCACCAAACATAATTTCACCTGATTTGCGGGAACGTACATTTTCTCATACTCAGTCTTCTGACAGAATTTTTTCTTAGCTAAAAACTCACGCACCAAATCCAGAGCGGTCACATCACACACAATTCTAGCAACTTCGTGGCTTTGTAAACACCGGTCGTGGCGCTGTGACCAAAGCTGCTAGCTGCATCTACTGCAGCCGGGTTTCCTCACAGTAGCCTCTACTTGCTGCTGTCTCACGCAGGCTAACCACATGCCTACGATTGGTTTTAACTAGCAACAGAAAACTTCACCAGAAGCAAGATTCGAACCTACAGCAGCAAGCGAGGTCCACAAGACGTGATAGGAAATGGAAGGCCATTTCGAAAAGTTGTCGGAGGATTGGACGATAACTACTAGAAGAGACTCACAGGTTGTCAGTCATCTGATTTGAACCTCATAGAACGACTATGGAGTGGTACCGAGGCGGCTGGGAGATTGGGTGTTCGGCCTACACCAGTATCTGACTGTTTCAGTGAAACTCAGGCTCAGCAGAATGTGCTGCAGCGGAATAGACAATGCAGATGCATGTCCAGCAGCAAATGTGCATGATTTTTTGGGGCTGTCAATAAACATTTGCACACGGTTTGCATAACTTCAGTATGCCTGACATAAAAGAAAACACTTAAGTTACCCGTACTGCAAAGTTTTTTCCTGAGTGTGGTTTTTGTGCCTGTTGACCTTTAAGCTTGGTGAACACACTAACTTTGGGGCAGATAAACAGTTTCAACTGGGTGTGGATTCCAGACTCGATACTTTGTATACATCGTGCGATAAGCGATAGTCGGCCGAGTGTGACCAGTTACCCTCCAGACTCCTGCATTGCCTTAAGTGCTGCCCAGTGCCCAGTTAAGAGGTAGGGCTGCTCCGTTTCTGCAAATAACTGGGCCGAGCTAAGGGCAACTACAAAGGAGGCAAAGATGACCTGCTGTCTCCAAAGGCCCACGATTAAACTTTCGCTCGACATACGATGCATCGCTTTTAAGCTCAGAAGTACCGAAAGGCGAAACAAGGTCAAAGTGACATGGGATATATGAGCCCTCACGATTCATTTCCAAAAAGTTTTTGCCGTGCGGCTAGCCGGCGCTCACATCACACGACCGACAACAGCACCAGCGCTTGCGGGATGGGCACTCTGGGCGCTGGGTGCAAGGGATGGGAACTAATGGCCTTCTTGTCGGCTGCGGTGAGCGACACGCTAGCCGCATAGAGCACCAGCGACCGAACTCGAGTTAAATAGCCACGGCAAGACACTGAGGGGTGTAACAAAGTACAGTAGTCTGTAGATTAAACAACCTCAATCATACAGCTGCAGCAGAGCCTTAGGGGGGCCATGGCCAAGGGCGATCGACGAGGGCAACCAAAACACTGGCTTGCCTGCCCCCCGTGTCTAGCACTTCCCCACCACCAGGGTGGGTCGTGAAGTGCTGGCGCATTGGCACCAGGCTGAGAACCAAGATGCAACGAGTGCAAAGCAACGAAATCACTAGCGATCGTGCGAGACGCACCTGCTCCAGAGTAGTATTGAGCGTAATAATCAGTGTACGGCGATTGCTGCGGAGGCGGTGGCTGCACCGAAGGAGGACGCCTGTCATACGGCTGCTGGTACTGAGCCGCCGGACCGAGAGTACCATAGCCGTGAGCGACAGGCATCGCTCCACTGTGCTGCTGCTGCTGGCCATAACCTTGAGCAGGTGCCACCGGCACAGGCTGCTGCTGCCAAGGTGACATGCCAGCTGCCTGGACTCCAGTGCCACCATAGCTTAGGGATAGCACACTTCCAGCTGCCCCTGCTGGCAGAGCACCCCGACCCGGAGGAGCTGGCCCGAAGCTACCATCGACTTCAGCAGCTTGCCAGTGGGAAGCAGTCGGTGGCTGACCGCTGCTGCCGTTACCGCCGCCCGACTGTGCGAAATACTGCTGAGTAGCAGTGGCGGAGCCCGGCGGACCGAAAGGCTGAGCGCCATCTTGACCGCCCACCGCTATTGACTGGCTGCTGCGGTAGTCCTGCGCCGTGGGCGGCTGACCGTCTCTCTGACCCGGCGGCGGACTGAACAGCGGAGCCGACTGATGGCTGCCATCTTGCGAATGAGGCACCGGTCTGGAATCTTGATCGAACGACGGTCCGCTGCCATGAGCAAACTGGCGGCCGCTGAAAGCTGCTGCTACCGCAGCTAGCCGCTGGTCGGTGTCGACTGCCGTTGGCTGGGTGCTGCCGCTGCTGGACGGAGCGTGCTGGTAAGGGCCGTGACCGTGCATGGCTTGATCGGCGTGGCCCTGAGCGGCAGTGAGCGGTACGGCAGCTCGGGCGTCCACGAACTGAGCAGGAGGCGCTGAAGCTCTCGGCTGGGGTGACGCAGAGGCCGCTAGTGCACCAAGGTCGCTTTGAGGTGGCCGGACGTGGTGAGGCGGCTCGCGAGACGAGCCTTGCGTCAAAGCAATTGCGTCCATTCGATTGGCCACTGAAAAGGAGCCCATCTCTCGGGCGCCGGGATCCTGAGACTGTCTACCTGCGGAATAATTGGTGGAACTGCTGCTGCTGCCGTAACCTGCCCCAGACGTATCAGAGACGTGAGTGGCAGCTTCGGGCAAGCTTCGACCGCTCCGCGCTCCTTCCCGGGCGTCAGCAACGGAGGAGTGCCGTTGGCTTGCCTGGTCCGGCACCGAGCGAGACCCAAGCTGGCTCGCGCCGGACAAAGACCCGGCGGATGCTTGGGC
This sequence comes from Cristatella mucedo, assembly GCA_009760855.2. Classification (NCBI taxonomy): domain Eukaryota; kingdom Metazoa; phylum Bryozoa; class Phylactolaemata; family Cristatellidae; genus Cristatella; species Cristatella mucedo. The sequence continues at coordinate 268,488 of WPIO01000003.1, read as the reverse complement.
GGATGCTGCGTCACTCGACCATGCAAGCTGCGCTGCTGCGCCGGGCGCCGCCGAGTTCGGAGGCCGTTCCAACGATGCACCCTGTCGTGAGCCGCTGCTGCTCTCCACAGGTGCGTGACCTTGGGGCTGGGAGGATACCGGCAGCGGCGGAAGCTGCCGAAATGTCTCCTGATCATGTTGCGAGTACTCACGAGAGTCCACAAGCCGTGATGGCTGCTGCTGCAAAGAAGCAGCCAGTTTAACGGCATGCTCATCGTCGAGTTTCGTCGACACGCTGCTGGCACGCAGCTGCAGGTGGTCCAGCGGCTGACCTGCGCTCGAACCTGCAGCAGGTGGCGGCAGCAGTACCCCATGGCTCCGAGCGTCATCGCCAGCAGGCGCTGCCGTACGTGGGTCAGCAGGGGCATAACGACTTCCGCCGGCCGTGTGGAGAGGAGCCAGTGGCAGCACACCACTGGCAGACGGCTGCGAGCCACCTAGGGCTGACTGTGATGGTAGCTGAGCAGCAGGTGCTGCACTGCCAGCAGCAGCAGCAGCAGCAGCAGACCCACACGCCCACGCCTGCCCGACCTGCGTGTCTGCAGATTGCCTGCGCGCAGACGTATCCGGAGTTTGTAAGTCGACAGTCTGAAGTGCACCCTCTCCAATCTCCTGGTATCTCGGGCTGAAGCTCGACACTGCCAATCCCACATCGTGAGGAGACCGTAGGAAAATGGGCACCGGAACAGGATGTGGCACCACGGCGTGCACAGCAGTGAAGCCTTCGCTCATTTGCGGCCACACGGACTGACTATATAGAGCAGCAGCCCCGAAAGCAGCTGCCGGTTCACTGTCGCGGCTGCTGCGTGGCTGCCCAGCGGCGGCGCCGGTCAGCTCGCCAGGTGCGCTCCCCGGCGTTGAGGCGGCAGCGGCTGCATCAGCCGACCCACGTGGGGTGGCGGCGCCGCCATTGCTGCTTCTTCCCGCAGTCGTCACGGATGCCCTTCCCGTGGTCACCACGGATGCCACAGCCAGCTCCGGTGGCGGCACTGCTTTGTTACGCGACGTGGCAGACTGCACGAGATGGTCGCCGCTGCCAATGTCGACAGGCTGCAGATAGACGGTCGGCTGCAGCGGCATGTCGTTCTGCCAGAGTGCCGGCGACGAGCTCCTCACGAAGCCGGCGGCGGCGGCGCCCTCTGACCTGCTGCTGAGCCGACCTGCACCGACCGCCTTGAAGGCGCTCTGAGAATGGGGAGAGATGGGCTCGTATCCGATCATCACGCTGTGCTGCATGGGATGAACTGCAGACGAACCTGGCACAAGAGCATCGGGCGCATGCGAGTAGCTTGCCGCCTGGGCGGCAGCTGCTGCTGCTGCTGCGGCGCCCGCCTCCTCGCCGCCACCGGCGGTGCGCTCACGAAGCAGCTCGCCGTGCAGCTGTCTCGGCTGATGGAAGCACGGGTCGTCCGGCAGGATGTCCGGCTGCACGCTGTCGTCGGGCGCGCTGTGGACGGCCGAGAACGGCTCTCCGAGAATGTCCGGTTTGGGAACGCTCGCGAGCAACAGAGCGGAGCTGCCGCCTCTGCTCTGCCGAACCTCGCCGCCGCCGCGGCGTGGTTCGGCAGTGTCCTGCGCCACGTGATTGCGCTCGACCCATGGAGCGCCAGCGGAGATGCCAGCGTCGCCCGAGCGGCGATGCTGCTCTGACGGCGGCACCCCTGACAGTGGCGCGGTCGGTGCTGACGACTGGCGGCTGTCGCCAGGAGCAGCAGCAGCAGCTGCCGCCAGCCACTCGAAGCTGCCAGCCTCCGCGTGCAAGACGGGATGCGAGCTAACTATCGAGTTACCAACTCCTGCGGGTACAAAGATAGCTGAAGCAGAGCCGGCCGTCCCAGCATGCTCGGGTGCAGCAGCGCCGCCGGCGGCATGCGGCAAGCCGCCAAAAAAGTCTCTTTCGCTACCAGCAGACAGCGCTCTGGTAGCTTCCAGTGCAGGGCCTGGGTGACCAAGGTGGGACGACCGTCCGGAAGCAGCAGCTACGCCCTGACTTTCGACCTTTTCAGGCAATGTGAAATCACCCTGCGGTCCGCGATGGCTGGCCGGATGTGCACGGGGCTGCAGTGCTGGGGGGTCTTGCTGGTCGCCAATGGACATGTTGGCCACTTGCAAACGCAATGCTTGCTCTTCAGCCGATTCGGTTGGCCCATCGAAGTGCGCGGCAGCAGCATCGCCTGAGCCTAAGTAGCGTAAAGCACCATGACCCGACTCTTCCGGGTTATCTGGATATGACGTTGGATGGAGGTCACTGAAAGCCGTGCTACTTCCGGCAAACCTCTGATGCTCCTGACTGTAGATGTCACCTTTGTAGAGGCGCTGCTGGTGAGTGGCCATGCTGGCATCACCCGCTGCCGCTTGAGGCGGAAACCCGACATGCTCATGATATTGAAATTGTCCCTGCTGCAGGACCGGCTGATTCGTAAGACTGCTGTGATCTCCAACCTGGGGCCGATGCTCTCGATCAATCAATTGAGAAGAGTAACCGGTATGAAAGTTGCTAAATTCAGGATTGCTAAACGGTGCACCGTGGAGATGAGATCCTACAAGGCGAGAGTAGCTTTACATGGAAGAATGTTCACCGAAAGCAGGCTAAAGTACAAAACAGTAATACCAGCACATGCTTGCCAGTCTTGTAATTACCAGCGTCACTATAACCATTTATTGGTCCTGACGCAGCCACACCATCGGCAGGAGCAACGCGGGCTGCCGGTCCAGATCCATGAGAATCCCATGAAGTCGACCAGCTGTGCAGACCTGATGTGGCGGGCGCAGCAGCCGCCGAGCTGTGAGTTTCGCCAAACGGATGATTGTTCATGGCCCTATATAGTCGGACGGCTTTAGCAGATACTGCATTTTGAATAGTGCACTAAGCACACTAGCCACACGACACAGCACGAAGACATAGTGCAATCATCGAGCAATGTCATTATGTGATGTCATTGTGATCATTATATGATGCCAGTCATTGTGTGCTGTCGCGACTTCAATGACTGGCAACATTGTTTCATCACCGAATCTGCAGTCTAAGATTAAAAGGGGGCAGTTGCAGAACACAGCCAGCTCCGAAGCCGGTGACATTACGCACAGTCTTTTGTCAAACGAGATAGACCTGGTGGAACTGCTGATCGGGCACACCCTCAGGCAGCTACGCCGTGTCAAGCCAGCTGCATGCCAGAGCTTGAGCACAGGAAGAAGACCACGAGCTGCCAGAAAGACTTGCAAAAAAGCCAGTCCTTCCCCTTGGTAGAAGAAATTATTCCCTAGTTGTGGTTGGGGATAAGAGAAAGCGTGGATTGTGAGACTAAAGGTCGCACAGCGGCAAGTTTAGATGAAGCAGCAAGCGAGACGATACCGGGGCACAGCTCCCGCACACTAGGCCACTCGCATTGCAAGACAGCATGTTTTCAGGATATCTTGTCAAGTTTTAGACAAATAGCATCACACAGCATCATAAGTAAGCATGCACTGCAGATGAGTCTGAATGAGTTCTAGCCGGTGGTAACCTTCTGTATTGTAAAACCAAGGCATAGGCAACATGCTTTAAACTAAACACAAATAGAGTTACATCCCACAGAGTAAAAAGCCGTCATCAAGGACCACTTCTAAGGGCCTGGTAGTTGGTCCGGCTACGAAGATGTATGATGCTATCGATAAGTTTCTCTTGCTTTCTTTCTTATTTCTATTTTTTTTATTCATGGCAGATTTTCGAGATGCTCCTCACAAATTTCATAAGGATGGCACGTACAAACGCAAGTGCATATTCACAATGTATGTATACGTGGTAAAATTAGCACAAAACCACGGCTTGCAAAGGAAGAACACTTGCAGGATAACGGGTCATTCCCTGGTGCAACGGCAGGGGTGAGTGAAAACAGTTTACCAGTTGACATGCTTCCTTTACATCACATGTAAAGTGCCTAGAAAGAAATCTAGCCCTCTAACTATGCTATTCTAATGCCATCATTATTATTATCTATGCCGACAAAGAACCGCACCGTCGTGCCTTCCTGCAATTATCGTCAGAGCATCCAGTCTTTCCATACAGTATGTCACCAGGAAGCACACCAAGTTTCTTCGTCAAAGGTAACTTTATTTGAGCTCTACTCATACGACAAGGGATCTTGTGCGAACCAAGTGCTTTATACTTCCGAGATTTACATACAGCTCACCCCTATTCCGAATTAAGTCTTTCTTTGCTGAAGCACAACTCCCAGTCGACATATAAACAAGTCGGTATCTGGAAAACGACCATTATGACAATGCATGCTGGATTGACATCACACGACTGGTTGAGTCGAAAACAAGAACTGCTGAATGTCACTACGAATACACTATAAAGCAGAAGAGCAAAAGCATGGTCAACGCTAGAGAGGCAGCTCATTAAAAAAATCTCAGTATTAAACGAGAATCCTAATAAGGCTCTTGAGTATACTTTACTAGGTGAGGCTAGCATATATATAATACCAAGTTTCAACGAACCTTGTGTACAGAGTCATCAACGAATGCAGTTGTAGCCATCAAAGGGCAAGAGCTATGTCAATGTAACAGCTCAGCTCACCACAGTCAGCTAGAAGAAAATGACCGGCAGAGTATACAAGCCGAATAATAACACCCTAGCCGCCAACGGTTGCAATCTCCTGCTAAGGGTACGTCATGTTATCTACAGAGGTCAACATGCAGGAACAGGGACCTACTGAACGAAAGACGCCGACTTAGTCAGCTGGATTCAAGGATACTATCTCTTGCACGGATAGTCGCACATGAAATAGGACGGCGGCACTTTGGCTTGCGACGGCTTGCGACATTGAAGTGAGACGGGATACTAGACATGCTCATGGAAGGTGATCATGTCTAGAACAAATAGCAGCAACATTTGAGATCCCCACCACCAGCCGTATCTTTACCACATGACTGATACCTTGATGCCAAAAAATCACGATCCACGGCTAAACCAGACCCGGGATTATACGTCCCACTGACGAAATGCAACTGCGTAACTAATAGTCTCCATTAATCCACTTTTAGAGCTCACGCAGGCTACATAGACCTGGCCCAAGTGCCGACTATAGAAATATGGGCAACGGACATATGGCACTTTCGAAGACCTTACTGCGATAGATAACTATAAAAGCCAAAGACTTACCGGCTTTCGGCTCGGTGTTGTATTTTGCAGAGCTTTACGAGGCTACAGGGCTAAACCATTTTTTTTCTTGATTGCTGTCGACGGTAGAAAGAGGAAGGAAGGCAGGGGCACCGCCATCAACACGAGATGTTCTTGTCGAGCGAACAAACACTAATTTATAACCATACAAGTAAAAGTTAATCGAAATTAAAGGCCAATAGCTACAGCAAGTAGTAATGGCTCACTTAAACGGCACCCGATGCAGCAATCCAGTGAATCTTCAAGGCCAGAGGCGTAACACGGCCAGCAACTCCAGAAGCCATAACACTGACGTTGCACACGGCAGCACATATACCTACCATATAAAAATATTTACTCGTTTAATAAAGATAATGCAATGTTAACTGCAATTTATTTAATGTTCAACATGAAGCAGATAATGTAATATTGTTGAAAGTCCGGTTGGTCCGCACTGGTTCGGATAGGAATTAACGAGGCACAGTGCGACTAAAAATAATAGGTCAGCTGTGTATTTCGTACGCAGAGCTCTTACGTCGGTGATTGTCTCGCCGCCTTATCCGAAGCTGAGCGTCACCATTGACGTACGGTCTATGGTCAGGAGCTTATCAAGCCGCAGCTATTGGATCCCTCCTGCATAATTTCTTTAATAGTAGTGAAAGACGAGTGAGTGACCGTGAGCCGCTACCGTCTGGAGCCGGCGACCGGCGATTAGAGGTAAGGCTGTCCTTACTGGTCCACAAGCCCACTAGATATATACATTGGACTTGACTGTAAAGTGGATTTTTTGAATAGTTGGTGCTTCAGGTCTGTCGTGCAAGTGAGCCTTACACATGCTGGTGTTTTAGGATGGCTTTTGCCAGGAGATCGCGTATAGTCCCACGCCCAAATTTGGCACTGAAGGGAAAGAAGTCGGATGCCTGCGATCAGCCGGATATTTTTGAGGAGGCGCTCACCGTTGGCGCTGGGAAACCCGACAATGTTTCTGTGCCGCCTAGAGACAGTTCTTTGCTGCCAGATAGTGGCTGTGTGAGCCTGGAAACCGAAACGTGTCCTTCAAAAATGACTGGTCAGACAGCTAATTCAACGGGCGTCTGCGAAAGTGGACGTGCCAGCGAACTGAGCGCAGCCGATGCGTCTATAAACATCACCGGTGACTTGATACTTCCAACAGCCTTGGCTCTGTCACCTGGAGCTGTCTCTAAGGTAGGCAGTTCCGAGGGCATTAGTAGCTTGATAGAGAAGGCAGATTTTGTCAGCCGTACAGCTATAATCCACGATCGAGCTTCAGGACATGCAAATAGCGTGAGAGATCCAGGAGTAACAAGCCGTGAGTGCTCGGATGAGGGACTTATGATACAGAGCTCCTCGCAAGTTGAAATCGCAGGACAGATTGGCACCTGCTTTCCTGAGAGCAGTGCCATCATTTCAAGCTCGGGCAGACAGCCTAATAGTTGTAACATGACTCGTCAACCACCGGAAGCAGATTCCGTTCGTGATGTAGGTATCACTGCAGATCGGCACGCTGGGAAATGCTGGCCCCAAGCAGCCAGTGAGAAATCATGTCAAAGTATATCAGAAGAGGTCGCAGCTGTAGTAGTCGGTTCTAGTGTTAGCACTGGCACGCATGTGGCTTCAAAAGATGCTGTGGCAACTGCTGCAGCAGGAGGCGGCAATCTGTCACACATGGAACTTCAGGAAAACACAATAGCTGTTGATGGTGATGTTGCAACAAACAGCGTGCCACCAGGCAGCTGTGATGTTGGACGAGACACTTGTATGCTATCGCAAGACAATATTGAACAGCAGTCGCCAGCTATAGCCACCAGGCCACGCCCTAGGCTGAAAGTGCGACCCAACGTAGCTGGAGAATCTGCGCGGGCAAAGCAGGTCAGACATGGTGGAGTTACCAACCAGCACTCTGTCACTTGGTATGTCAATTCCATGCTATCTCGCTTTTGCAGTAAAATTTTAACGGGCCATCTCACATGCTTCGTTCACTTGTTTAAGGCAAAAGAAAGATGCTGTCCACGAGCCTGCTGCGGAGAGCACGAGTGCAGACAAGTATTGTGCATCAACAAGCAATGCCGAGCTGGCGGCGTCTGCAGGCAGTGACACTCTCAGGTTTGCTGCTGATAGCGGTCCTTCTCATCAAGCCGGAGGCGTTCTTACAGGGAGGAAGGAGGCCTGTGACAGCACCGTTGAAGTATGTATACAACAGATCTTCATTATCTATAACATATATTTATTATTTATATTTATCCTTGACTCGTGCCTGCTGTACTGCGGCAGCACATTGCAAAGTATGCGTGAGCTGCTGCAACAATTTTGAATGGCTATCGTACCGAGAGCAGATGGAGCGCAGTCATATTATTATTTCTGCATACAAGTACGCAGTCGAAAAAAATCCTCGTGCCTCTGATTTTCAGTGTACGAGCTTGCCAGTGACAAACCAGAGCCTCAGAGCATCTGTGATAATTCGGGCCCGCTGGGAGTTATCCTCTTTGGCGGCTATGAAAGTCCTACTGGCAGACTTTTTTTTTTACAAAAATGGCTAAAAGCGGATCTTTTTAGCTGGCAGATTTACCATTTTTAAAGTAATGACGGCTTTCGTGCTTCTTTACATTTTTATAGCTATCCTAGCTATAAATATTAGATTAAGATAAATATTATTTAATATTAGAATAGAACTCGAATAGAATACTATAGTACATTGTAGTAATATAGTAATAGTATAGCTGTATTATTTTTCTTAACATTTGCTTTTAGGTTGCTTCATTGTGAGCCGTGAGGGCATGCTACCTGAGGCGGTTGCTTTTGACGACCGAGGTCGTGGGTTCTAACTGCTGCAGTGGGTGACTTTTATTGCCTCTGCAAGCCGTGGTGATAGCCGTCAAGGCTCTTCTGCCTATATGCCATAAAGAGGCTATTCAGTTAGCTAGTATTTAGTTTGAGTGTGCATCTCATAATCTCAATGGACTCTTTTTAACAAACTTAAATAATCAGTTTGTGGCATGCGATATGTTTTACAAGAGTCCTGTGGAAGTGCTATATGTGCCCATAGCTCTCTTTCCATCAAGAGTTGTAGTTGGTTAGTTTCTTGCAACACTGACTTCATGCTTTTTTTGCTATAGAAAAGAAGCTGTCGAATCAGCTAGTACTTTTTTCATTCTATGGCTCCAGCCTACCTATCAGAACTACTCCGTCAGAGGCCAAGAGTCGTACTTCCAGCTGTTCTGACTCGAATCGTTTAGCCATAAGGGATCAAAGCATAGAAGTGAAAGCGTAGATATTGCTTGGCTATCACATAAGCTAGAGGGAAAGTATAAACTGTGAAAAGAACCGGACCTAGCACAGAGCCCAAAGGTGCTCCATATTTCAGAGGTACCTCGGATGATCTTTGTCTTTTCACGTCAATACTCTGGAGTCTCCCACTGAGATACGATCGGAACTATTGCAGAGCAGTGCTAATGATGCCCAGGCGAGATGAGAGGCGCTCTAGAAGATCTTTGTGGTTGATAGTATCAAAAGCTGCCAAAAGATCGAGCAAAACAAGCAGAGACACTCTACCCATGTCTGCATTCCTAAGTAGGTCTTTATACACGCTAAGCAATGCTGACTCTGTGGAGTGATAGCTCTAAAGCCAGACTGGAACTTACTGGCAAGGTTTGAAGTTTCAATATATGAGTTCAGCTGGTCCGCCACGACCTGTTCCAGTGTCTTTGATAGGAATGGTAGAAGGGAGACTGGGTGGTAGTTGCTCAAGTTCTGTTGGTCTAGTGTCGCTTTCTTGAGAAGTGGCCTGACTACAGCTTTTTTGAAAGGTGTCTGAGGCTAATGACATAATAACGGTGTTAGTTATGCATGGCAGCAGCAGATCAATGCAACGTAAGAGTAGGACAGTGGGAATAGGGTCCAAAGGACTTGTTGTCTTCTTGCATTGGGATATGAACTTCAGGACGAGATCACTAGTAACCTGCTTAAATGTAGACATTGAGGTGCAGCCAGGAATCTGGTAACAGCATTCTAGTGGGGATGTTGTTATCGCATTGATGGATTTCCCGATCTTGATTCTGCACAAAGAATCGAGAGAAGCGATCGGCTAGATCACCACAAGGAACATTAAGTAAGGGGCTAATCTGGGAGCGGTTGAGGAGATGGTTGATCGTCGACATCAGCATTTTTGGATTGTGCATCTGTGATTCAAAAATGTTTTTACAGAAGCTAGACTTGGCCTTTGCTAGGATCGATTGGTACGACTTACAGTAATCTTCATATGCCTGTCGATGGACAGTCAGACTGATCTTTTCTATGCTTTTTAAACTTGCGCTTAATAGACCTGGCTAGTTTAATGTCTGTGGTAACCCATAGGCCGTCTCGGCGAGGGCGCACAGTGTGTGTAGAGGTGCAAACTCGTCGAGCGTGTCAGCTAGTGCCATGTTGCAGCTATCTACCAATGATGACTGAGCAGCAGAGGCGAAACAGATATTTTCGCACGGATGGCATCAATGTCAAGGGTCTTGAGGTTTCGCGATTCACAGGTTATTTTAGACGTGGAGGCAGGCACGCACTGTAAATTGAATGATATCTGCATGTGGTCAGATAAGCAGGATTTGGTAATAATTGGTGATAACAAAGTGCAGTTGTATGAGAAAATCTGGTCGAGTTTGTGACCCTGGATATGAGTAGGGCCATGAACATGAGCCACAAGAGACAATGAGTCTTGAACTCAGATTGGGAGATAGGATCTGAACCATTGCAATACAGTGCTAGTGATGCCTAGGCGAGATGAAAGGCGCTCAAGGACTTGGTAATGTATACAAACACACACACACACACACACACACACACACACACACACACACACACACACACACACACACACGCACACAGTGCTCTCCAAAAGTTTCTACGCACCTGGCCCATCGATCTGAGTTCAGTTGTGGCTAATGCCAGTATTTGAGTAAGTCATAGCCGTGATCGGGTCGCCCTTTAGTAACTTCTCACATGCTGTCCAATGCTGGAATCGGCAAGGAAAATCCAGCCTTGCTTTTTTGTGCTGGACAGTCAACAAACAATGGCTTGCAATTGGCCACCAGTGCATTTATTCCTTGTTCCTTAAGTCATCTATTCATGATGATCGAGCTGACGACCATTCTGGTTGCTTGGCAATGACTCTGGCAGTCCATTTTAGCAGTGGCAAATCTGTCCTTCAGAGCCATGGTTTTGATGAGCCGGTCCTCCCTCGGAGATGTTACTTAAGGGCGACCTGATCACGGCTATGCCTCTGTGCTACCATAGTCCAAATGCTACCCAATAATGTTCCAAACAGTACCCTCTGAGGTCTTCAGTCGCTATTTCTAGGTTTTAATGGCCATCTCCTCTCAGTGACATCAAAACCGTTCTTGTACTCTCAGAAAAGTGTGCAGCTGGACGGCATGTTCTGGTCGTGTACCGAGTGGCTCTCTAGCAGGGGCTGGCCTCAACAGGTCAAGGAAACATCCACGTACCTTGGTTCATCGTTAGCTGAGGCATCGTCGGTGACGAAATGGGCCAAAAATAGGTTCTGCTGGCGCCTCCCCATCTGATTACATGGGAACAGTTGACTCGTTAGCCCTACGAACGAAGTTATTTACTACGCCAATTGTAGCAAACTGCAACTTAGTGCACAATTGTATTGGCAGATTGTTACGATATAATAATTAGTCTAGCTTAATGACTTAACTCGAATACTGGCACTAGCAGCAACCGAACTCAGATCGATGGGCCAGGTACGTAGAAACTTTTGGAGAGCATTGTATATATAAAAGCCCAGTAGGGCGATGTTGCATACTAGATGCATACTTACATTTTTATTATATATATATATATATATATATATATATATATATATATATATATAGATATATTAGCCTATTAGGGTGGTGTCACATACTAAACACATACATGTCAACAGCATGTTGGTTTGTGGGCTGTCACGAAATATTTTTCTATGCTTAGTGAAACTTTAGTATGCATGGCATCGTGGAAATCATCTAATTACCAGAACAGAGTAGCAGCCACAGCAGCTGCATCAATGCTCGATTTTTCCCAACGTACCATGCCCTAATAGAACTAGCTCTAATTTTTCGTTCAGTTATCCAAAGGACTAGTGTTGCAAATTTACTCAAGTGCAACTAGGGCTCTTGCTTTGACTCTAGTGTTGAGAATTCGTGCAAGAAGTCCATCTTCTGATCGAGTCACTAGGATTTACAGCTGTCAAATTGTAAGGACACATGTTTTCTTAGATAAACCTTGCTACGAAAGATATCTTGTACTCAGCAAAAATTATTGCATGTAGTAGTATTCATTTAATAATGTATCTTTTTATGTAAGAAATTGTCGTATTGTTTATATGAAGTTCATGTATACTTACTAATTTGATGTCATTAACGAGTCTGTGACCTTCTTTCTTGTCACGATCTTGTGTGCGTGCGTGCGTGTGTGTGTGTGTGTGTCTGTGTTTGAAGATAGGTATTTGATGTAGTTCTTTTGGCTGTCAGCACTCTTAAAGTTCATCTTAAATAATTGCCAGTTCTTACGCAGGTACGAACCTTCAGCCTAATGCCATCCAAGCAATGGTTGCTAACCGTCTCTCCTTTTGTTTTGTAAGGTAGTTGCTGTTTCATCTGTATCCTCTACCATGCCTCCACCAGCTAAGAAGCCGAAAACGAGGCGAAAAGTTACAAGTTCTGCCGAACCTGTTGATCGTTCAAAAATGACCATGAAGGAACTGCTGTACTGGAACCCAACGAGTAACCCCATGGCAAGACCTCCTGCTCAGCCACTGAGATCTACAGAACAAGTAATGTTGGCTTCCCTACCTTGCTTTTTTTTCTTGATTTCGAAAGGCATCTTTTTAAGTATATAATACATATCAAGGCCGTGTTTCCTTAATGTTGCTTTGTTTTTTGTCTTATGTGCACCAAACAAAGGGAAATGATCCATGCCATCCCATGTAGTTTGGTGCCTACGGCGCCACTTGCTAAAGTCGGCATGCACAAACCAGGTACAGATCCGATTGCTTTCGAGTAAATGAAGGGTTCCATTTCGAACAGCATTTGTGAGCGACTTGTGAGTCGTAAAGAAATAAGTTGGGGACATGTCAGCTCGGGTTGTTATCGTTGTGCAGGGATTAGGCTTCCGGTTGTGCTTTCGTGCCGACTTTTTTCGACACTGCACCCAAAGTGTCAACAGTACCGTGTCGCCTGATAAATGTAGGGGGGCTGATTTAGATGTGCCAGGTTTTTGTTTGCTTGCTGGCTGCAGGTGTTGAGACTGCTGCACTTGTTGCTCAGTAGACTTCGTCAGCATTGCACTAAACGAAAGCAGATGGCAGCAAAACTAAACGAAAGAAAGGCAGCAGATGTTGGCTGCAGATACCTCTCGAAGGAGGCATGTGAATGACCCATCCGTTCGAAGAAAACTACAAGATCATTTGCCGCCTTTCAAAATGTCGTTGAACAGTAAGGTATTCGATGTAATGGAGAGTTTTGTTACCTCGGCTGCTCCTGTACCCCCAAATCCACTGATGGTAATATTGAAACGCCGACCACCATCAGCCTGGATTGTTGCCAGTTTGTTAAGCTAGATTGACACCAGCGAACGTTTGTAGTCGAGCCACTTGACAGTTTGATACTGTGACTGGAAGGGGGCCGGTAGCTGATGAGAAGGAGCTGGAATCTTGTGGGCCTGGTACTTGGAATAAGCAGGGTGGTCTACTCCTTGGCCTCAGATAAGAGGCTTTGGAGCGACCAGGAGCAGACCAAAACGCAGCCGCCCTCATGGAGGTGACCATTCTATGAAGCTATGAGAGTGTGAAATATAGGAACATACTGCCATGAAGCTATTTTGGAGCCGTTCTCTGGGCCTAACTAAAGTAACGCCAGGTTGTACGTTTTCGATGGCACGATGTCTTTCTTTCGCACTTCTGCTTTCTCCTTGCACTGTCGTCCAGTGCTACTCGGGTAGCAGTAGTCCTCTTGTAAATGCAGCAGCATATTTGCGTCCATGGATGGCTGGCAGTGCCATTTTGGTTGGCTGCCAAGACGGGACGTTTACTACCTTCACACTTCCGAGAGCTATCTTGTTACCTGTTGTGAACGGCTGTACCCATTACTGCCCGACGACGATGCTAGTTCTGACCGAACTGTTAGTCGAAATTAAATTTGATTCTCCAAATGGTGCTGGCTAGTTCGAGTTTTAATGTGATCCTTCCAACCCTGGGGGGACAGCGCATTACTGGGTGACCAGATTTAGAGGCGCCCATGGATATTGATCTTATACCATTGCTCCCTCATTTAATAAGGTGGTTGATATTTACCGTCTGCTCTTTTTAAAGTACGATATGTGCCCATTGTTTCAGCTTTAATTTGGCAGAGCAGTTGTAAAACTGACTACATTCTGACACTCGGTAAAGGCCTCTAACCTGTGCTGTGGTGGGGGCAATATGAAGGTGGCATTAAAGTGGGTGGGTCTGCCTGAATAAATTGTTAGCCATTTGCCATCATTGTCTGATTGTATAGGCTGGCAGTTTAAGACTGTGGTACTGTTGAAGTTGGTTCAGCTTCTATGGCCTACACAACATGGCACCCTCTCTCGCCAGCTCCAGGAAGTCCCTTTGTGGTGCAATATGCAGCTCTACATCCGACTCACATCTGGCTGACTGTTAAGCCAGATGTGTGCTTCTGATGATGTGTCGCTTCCGAGTGTCGGTCGGTCAGCGGTCTCTTCCCTGGATTGGTGATTCTTGTATCGCACCCTTCACTTACTACCATCTGGTGTACATTGACAGCCCTTCGGGCTGTTGCTGAATAGACCAGGTGCTGTTTCACCGATGTGCTACCTGGAATGCCTTTTTTTCTGGCACTTGGTGTCTGCCGCGGGGATCTCGCGATGCGTATTCGCCTGCTTCGTGGTAAATCCAAGAGTAGTGCTAGCAGATGCCCGCAATGTTTGACAGTGGCTCGTTTTTTTCCAGAGCGTAGCCTCCAAGTCCACTGAAGTGCTGGCAAAGCAAAGTGAAGCAGCATCTCCAGGCGGTGCTGGAGGCGGTGATACCGATGGCGACTCGTTCGCTGCCGACCCTGTGCCACAGGTACGTCCGTGTGCTTCTGCTTGAATGAAAACCTCTCTGCCTTCCAAGGCTATGTTAGCTCTGCTGTCCTCGGTTCTGGTCCAGTGGCCACCATTTTTGTGGACCGACGAGTAGCAAGTTGATAATCTGCTGAACTCGCGCACATGCCGAAATCTGATGGGTGTGCATCCCGTACTTGTCGAGCGGATGTTGCATTCGCTCACCGAGGCCGCAGTGGGGCAGCCTGTACCAGCAGCCGCTGGCTGCTCTGTGCAGCTGCTGCCGATGCGGCCCGAGGCTATGGCTGCTCCTAGCGGTTTAAGTTTAACGAGAGAGCTTGGCATTAGTAAGCAGGGCAAGAGAAGGCAGCGCGTTCAGCCTGGCGTGCTGAGGTCCGCTCTGATTGGATAGCTAGCCCGTGTCTGTCTGTAGTGAGGCCGTCGGTGCATGTGCTGCATAAAAATGCTTGCACTCGAGCGGCTGAAGACTTTTGCAAAGGTGACTTTTCCAAAGGCCTTTGTTAGCAGCCACCGACAGTGTTCAGCCATAGAAGCCGAGCTTCGGAGATAGGCGCTTCGGAGATAAGCTAGTTGACCCCTACTTAAATAGCAGTGGGGCCAAGTGTATGCGTATAGTTTCGGTGCCACGTACGCCTGGGCCGGTAGAAGTGGGCTGTGGTTGAAAGGTTTTGCTGCAACGCCGAGCCTCGGATTGCATAGGCTGGTAGACCTGCAAGCAAGGAGTTACACACATTTTCAGATGGCATGTCGCAAATCCACGGACCAACTGTATGCAGTATCCCTTAAGCTGGCCTGCATTTTTCTATGTTGCGTACCTGAAAGTAGGCAAAATTGCATTCGGAGCTGATGCAGCTGCCGAGTGAAAGGACGAGTCGAGTGACTGGAAATGGTTTCGTGCTGTTCGCTGCTACAGACGATTTGCTGGCGGAGACCATTTTGAAGGATAGATTTTCGGATTTCTGAGTAACGCTTGATTTGTCAATAGCTAGTAGGTCTTATTGCCATTCCGTTTGAGAAAGTTTATTGCCATTCAAGTGTAAATATCAGCAATATATTTAGCAAGAGACTTGAGAGCTTGACATACTGGAAGGCAAGGAGGGATCAATGCACGGGTACTTGTCTGTCATCTGCATAGAAATAAAGCCTAGACTGTGCTTGCTGATTACCTCGGCAAGAGGGGGAGTATAGATTGTGAAAAGACGAGGATCAAGCACAGATCACGGGTACCCCATACGTTAGTGGCTCCTTGGTTAGCTGCTGCCTGTTGATGTCAATGCTCTTAAATCCTTCATTGAGATAGGGCCTAAACTATTGTAGTGCAGTGAGTATGATTCCCAGGGAAGCAAAGAGGCTCAAGGACTTGATCACTGGTATCAAACGCTGATAAATGATCAAAAATACAAACCACGATCTTTGTTCTTATGTATGTCACAGTACGATCTTTGCAGTGCTGACTCTGTGGTGTGAATATCTCTAAAAGTGACTGAACTTGCTAGGTTTGAAGTTTTGATATACGAGTTTAGTTGGTCTGCCGCTAATCATTCCAGTGCTTTTGGTAGGAAAGGCAGTACGAAGAGTCGTCGGAAGTTGCTCGAGTTCTAGTCTGATGTTGCCTCTTTAATGAGTGGTCTAGCAACAGCTTTTTGTAAGGATGCAGGAAAAAGTCCTTACGCTAAGGATAGACTCACAATATTAGTTATGCAGGCCAGACGCAAATCTATTCACTGCAGAGGGAGGACAGTAGTTTTGGCATCTAGAGGGTTAGCAGGGTTCTGAGAAATAACCAGCTTATTAGTGGCAGGCTCAAATGTGGACGTTAAGGTATAGCAAAGAACTTAGTGCGAGGAGTATAGTGGAGACGATACATTGGAGATCTCTGATCTGATCTATATCGCAGACCAAGATCCTAGAGAAGCAATCTGCTAGATCGTCTCATGGATGACTAGGTAAGGAGCTAACCTGGGAGCGTTTAAGGAGATGATTGGTTGTTGACTTCAGCATTTTTGAATTGTGCGCCTTCGATTCGACAATGTTTTAATATATGCCAGACCTGGCCTTAGATACAATGGATTGGCTTGATTTACAAAAGTACTCATGTGTCAGTCAATAGGCATTTAGACATGATCTTTTGTATGCTTTCTCAAGCTTGGGCATAGCAGCCTGTTGGAGTTGAATTATCTTCAGTAAATAATTTGCCAGTAAATAATTTGGGCCAGGACGGACAGTGTATTAGTTAGAGGAGCAAACTTGAATATTGGCTAGTATCGTGTTGCAGCATTCCTATCTCAGTGGGAGACTCCAGAGTATTGACGTGAATGGACAAAGATCATCTGAAGTACCTCTGAACTATGGAGTACCTCAGGGCTCAGTGCTAGGTCCGGTTCTTTTCACGGTTTATACTCTGCCTCTTGCTGATGTGATTGCCAAGCACAATCTAGGCTTTCACTTCTATGCAGATGACACTCAGTTGTACCTTTGCTTTGATCCCTTCCAGCATTCGAGCACCTCAAATTCTCTAAACTCACTAGCTGCATGCATCGATGACATCCGCACATGGATGGCAGCAAATTTTCTAGAACTTAACGATGGTAAAACTAACTTACTAGTTATGGGCAAACCCAGTGTGATCCAGAGATTGGAAAGGCTGACTCTCAAAATTGGCTCTGCCAGCATATCTCCAGTTGAATCAGCTCGAAATCTAGGTGTCATATTCCAAAGCGACCTCTCGTTAGACGACCATATCAGCTCCACGGTCAAATCTGCCTATTTTCAGCTTCATAACATTGCTAAAATTCGGGCTTGTTTAGATAAAGATACCACGTCCAAGTTGGTCCATGCATTCGTGACATCCCGTCTCGGTTTCTGTAACTCACTGCTTACTGGCCTACCAGCATGTGCGATCAGGCGATTGCAGCTGGTGCAAAACTCTGCATCTAGGCTTGTCTGTCGTGAGCGGCGCAGTTACCACATTACTCCACTTCTCGCCGACCTGCACTGGCTGCCAGTCAAGCAACGGATTGACTTCAAGGTTTTGTCGCTCACTTTTAGGTCCCTTCATTCTATGGCTCCAGCCTATCTGTCAGATATACTACCCCATCAGGCCAAGCATCGTACCACCCGCTTTTCGGAATCCAACAGTCTAGGAATACGTCATACAAACCTGAAATCCTTTGGAGACCGTGCATTTAGTTCATACGCTCCCAAAGCCTGGAACTCCCTCCCGACCTGTGTCAGAACATCCCCTGACCTGACCACATTTAAAAGGAACTTGAAACCACACCTATTTAGGACAGCATTTAGCAGGTCCCTGTGATTCGTCCTTGATGTGCTTATGCGTGCTGACACTGTGCATGCTGCCACTAACCACATTTGCATGCTGACCCTGTGCATGTCACCTATAACCATGTTATTCATTTTGTTTGTTTTTCAAGCATGATTTTACTTACCATTCCATTGCATTTCACTTTACAGCAAATGTAAAGCGCCTAGAGAGAGATTAAGTTCTCTGAGGGCGCTTTATCAAGTGAATTATTATTATTATTATTATTATTATTAAGCAGTGATAGCAAGTCGGATGGAGGACTGACAGCAGTGGCGAGGAATACTTATTCATGTGGACAGCATCAATGGTAGGGTTATAAGGTTTTGCTAATCGCAGAGGATTTTTGGTACCACATGGGACACAGATGGGATACTGATACTCACGTGCCCATAGTATGATGGTGCAGTGGTGGCTAGCAACCGTGATATCCTGTTTATGGGATGAGAGTGATTGCAGTACGTGCGAGTAGGTATTGCTAACTCATCGGTTCCGAGGCAAACGTTTTTTTGCACTTAGTCTCATGATGCGGACGTCCTTCAATCGTTTTGTATATCTAGAATTAAACTTTTAGTATATGCTTAATGTAGCAGTGAGGGATCTCAAAGCATGATAATTGATAATTGCTTCACGAATGACCCGGTGTCTTGATATCCAGTGTTACATCAGTGTCACTCTGTAGGATATTTATTAAAGGTAGAAAGGTTTTCCATGCTTCCTGTATCAAATGCCGATTAAATTGGTAGATTTATCGTGGCTAACAACTTTTAGCATTGTATACCCACGTGTGCATACATTAGCCACCTTAGGAGATTTGGGAAACAAGTAAGGCCAGTCATCTGACCTGTTCCAAATCAGCTATTTCTCTGTCTGTCTGTCTGTCTGTCTGTCTCACTCTCTCTCTCGGAAAATTCTGTGGGTAGCTTGACTTCTGCCTTCCAGGTGGGGGAGGGAGGAGAGACTGTTGCTGATGCAATCGCTAGTACCTGCAGGTGACCTTTGACTTGCTTAAGGCCTCGGACGTGTTTGTGTACTGCTGCTGGTACTATGGATGCAGCACAGGCCGTGGCTTGCTGAGCGATTGTGTGGTTGCTGGGTGATTGGGTGACTGCTGGGTAATTGGGTGATTGTTGGGTAATTGGGTGATTGGGAGATTGCTGTGTGATTAGGAGATTTCCCGATGATTGGGTGATTGCCGGGTGATTAGTTGATCGTGGGGTTATTGAGTGATTCAAAATTGGCTCTGCCGGCATATCTCCTGTTGAATCTGCGAAATCTAGGTGTCATGTTCCAAAGCGACCTCTCGTTAGACGACCATATCAGCTCCACAGTCAAATCTGCCTATTTTCAGCTTCATAACATTGCTAAAATTCGGGCTTGTTTAGATAAAGATACCACGTCCAAGTTGGTCCATGCATTCGTGACATCCCGTCTCGACTTCTGCAACTCACTTCTTGCTGGTCTACCGGCATGTGCAATCAGAAGCTTACAGCTGGTGCAAAACTCTGCAGCTAGGCTTGTCTGTCGTGGGCGTCGCAGTTGCCACGCCACATCACTTCTCGCCGACCTACACTGGCTACCAGTCAAGCAATGGATCGACTTCAAGGTTTTTGTCACTCACTTTTAGGTCCCTTCATTCTTTGGCTCCAGCCTACCTATCAGATCTTCTCCCCCACCAAGTTAAGCATCGTCCCTCCCTCTTTTCGGAGTCTAACTGTTTTCCTATACCTCGTACAAACCTCAAATCCCTTGGAGACCATGCATTTAGTTTGTATGCTCCCAAAGCCTGGAACTCACTCCCGACTTGCGTCACGACATCCCCTGACTTGATCACATTTAAAAAGAAATTAAAAGCTCATCTATTCATCACAGCATTAAGTGGGTCCCCGTGATTCTTCCTTAATGTGCTTGTGCGTGCTGACACTGTTGCATGCTACCGCTAACCACACTTGCATGCTGATGCTGTGCATGACACCCCTAACCATGTTATTCATGTTGTTTATCAAGCATGATGCCACCCACCATTCGATCATGTTTCCTTTGCAGCAAATATAAAGCACCTAGAAAGAGATTGAGTTCTCTGATGGTGCTTTATCAAGTGTATTATTATTATTATTATTGTGTTGCCATGGCAGTGGTCAGTGTTGCCACTCACTTCCAGATTAGCATCGTTGATCAGCTGGCTGCGTGAGCATCAGAGCAGTCTTTTGTTTTAGGTTATGGTAGGGGAAGATGGTCAGATCATATTGAATGAGAGTAGCCTCTTGATCCACTCAGCTCCCGTTGAGCACGTCGAAGCTACAGATATTGCTGTTGAGGATCACCGAAACTACGTGACTTCAAACAGCTTCAGAAAGCGACTGTGCACTAAGTTTTGGTCTTTGACGGACACTTGCCAATTTTTCAAAGCACTGTCTTATGTGGGTGAGTGTTGCCCCCACTCTGGTGATTACGGTTCCCTGTGTCTTATGCAGCGGGCATGTGCATGCACTTACACTCGGTGGTTCTCTGAGCTATAGCGCTTTTGCTGGTAATCCTTCTATTGCGATGCTCTGTTTACTTATTTGTTTTAAAGATTGCAGAAGAAGGAAGTAGCCCTGCTGTGAGGCTGAGTACGCAGAATTTCGCATGGAGTAGCGACCGATCCCGAAGCCTCTCGTTTTTCAGGGCAATGATAGTAATAATAATAGCATAGGTTGTTTGTATAACACGCTAAGAGAACTTGATCTCTAATCGAGTGCTTTGCAACTAGCTGCAAGATCATCAGTAGCCAAGCGTTACTGTCATGCACGGTATCGAGTATACAAAAGCAATCGAGTATCATGCCTAGGGCAGCATACTGGAGGAAGCACAGAGACATTCAATGCCACTGGTTAGTTGAACTGTGGCTAGTTAACATGTACTGAATCATGTAAGGTACTCATGCAAAGCATACAAGAAACACCAATTTGAAAGGCATTATACTAATCGAGCGAATTCGTTCTTTGTGCTTCTACAATGCTTCACGGTCGAATGTCTACCACATCTCATAAACTAGGGTCACCTATATAGACTTAGGTTCAAAGAATGTTTTACCAAAAGCACAGTCAACAGGAGCTGGTTTGCTTTCACATTTGCAAAATGAAATGCAAGCTTAGCCTGTTTTGGAGCGTCTGAAGCAACTACTGGCTTCCGACAGCTTCTATTTTCGAAGGATATCTCATAGCGCAGTCGCAATCTACAAACTAAGACTTACTGAATGCATCGAATGTCTCCTCTGTTCAGAATGGATCTTAATGGAATCAAGAGTTTGAAGCAAGCTATTTTACGACTACACAACCGTGAGCCTGGCACGCTTCGAAACGATGGAAGGAGTCAATTGATATATTAAGGTCAAACCACCTAACAGCGGTCTCAGTTAAGGGATTAACGAATTTTTTTCGAAATCTGTTATAGGTCATAGCTCGACTTGCTAGGCACGTGATAGATTAAACATGGGAGTCTGTGATTTCAAGGGGTTTCTTCATTGCAAAGCTAGATTACCAGCTTCTCTTTATGAGCACCATGTACTATTTATTCACTTGGCCATAGATTGAGGGCGAGAAATGGCCTGTCGACCAGGTAGCCAATTGGCTATTTGGAATGTACGAGATGTAGCAGCACTTGTGCCTGCATGCTTATAGCACCCATTCTTCTGCAGGGGCTGATCTGCGATAAGTGTCGGTGTTGCTGTTCTGATATGGTTAATAGTAAATGGTTCTGCTTTTGTTGCTCATCGTCAGGCACAGATTTCTCAATGATGAACAAGCTCTTCCCGAAGCGATCGAGAGCAGAGCTGAAGAACAAGTTCAAAAGGGAGGAGAAGCTGAACAAGAAAAGAGTGGACTTAGCTCTGCAGGGCGAGCTTCGCTTTGATGCCGAGGCGTTTACTGATTCAGAAAGCAGCTCGAAGGAACCTGGCGACAAATCTCGCGACAAAGCCAAAGGCAAGGCTAAGGTAGGCAGTGTGTGCGCAGTGTGTACTAATCATCCAATGAGTGCTGTCGAAAGTGCGGTCTATACTGAAGTGAAGCATGCATGCACTGAGTTATATGATCAGCCACTATTCTGGCGTGTAGTTTCTCTGCTGAATGAAGTTAGCGCTGTCCCGTTTTTGCACCTGTGACGTCAGTAAAGTAAAATGCATACTAATATTGTTGCTTAGGGATCGCTTGCCATCAACAGGCATGCTGGCTTTCCTAACAATCAATTATAAGTATTTTATATTTCTACCGGTAGCTTATGACCATGTAGATTGATAATATCGTACCACCGACACTTCTAGTTCAGGTCGTTTAGCTGTGCCTCTAGCCAACCCCAAACCTTTTGGGGACTCGACCTTCAGTTCATATGCTCTCAAATTGTGAAACTCTCTCAAGACCTATGTCACGACATTCCCAGATTTAAACAGAAGCTATATACCCCATGTTCCTCACAGCATTTGCTAAGTATGGGATTTGTCCTTTGTGTACAAATGAGTACTTGACACTGCAGGAAATCGTTGTTTTTTCTGCATACCAACCTTGTTTACTGAATTTGAAAATACTATGCTAACTATCCCAATTTCACTTTAGGGATCATCGACAAAGCGCAGCAAATCTTCTGTGCATAAGTCAAAGCGCAGAAAAATGTCAGAGGAGGAATCCGACCATCACTCATCGGTCGACGATACTTCCACCACTGAGAGCAGCAGGTAGTTATGATGATTCGTGTTGCTGATTCTGCATGCACATTGATTAAAATGGATTAGAACCCCCTCCCCCTGTTGCCGTCTCGCCCTACCTTTATTGCAGAATGGAATAGCAGCAAAGGGCCAGGTGCTATAGCAGATGGCATCTTTTCCTTGCCCTCTCTCTCTCTCTCTCTCTCTCTCTCTCTCTCTCTCTCTCTCTCTCTCTCTCTCTCTCTCCATCTCGTTTTCTCTTTCTTTCTCTCTCTCTCTCTCTCTCTCTCTCTCTCTCTCTCTCTCTCTCTCTCGACGTCATCTCGTGACCTGAGGATATTCAGAAAGCAGCTGAAAACCACATGTTCCATGCAGCCTTTGCTTTGTCCAAGAGAATCGGCATTTTTTGTGTTTGCGAGTAATGAAACTATGCACGTCGAGACTAAGGGCAACAGCAACGTGCTTGTGCATAGGAGGGACATGTCTTTTTTGCTGCGAGTATTGCTCCCGTGTACATGATTGAGTGAGTGTTACTAACCGGGTTCCTACTAACCATCGGCCGTGAGTCATGTGTGCTTTTTCGTGCTTGCCTTAGCATGATAATTGTATGCTTTTACATGTTTGCCCAAGCAGAAGGCCATGGTTTTTGTTAACCCTTGGTTATTGATTTTTTTTATATGAATCTGTCAAACGCCTGAATAGAGATCATGGTATCTTATCGCGCCATGCTCAAGATTTTATTATAAATGTATGTTGTGCCATGTGCTTCTGCGTGTACTGTGGCAACATGTGGGTGTTAGGCTAACGACTAGCATGGAGCCCGTGTGTCAGGATGAAGATATTTAATGGCACACCACGTGATTCTAACCGATGTATCACTTTTATTAATTTCAGATTAGATGCTGAAGACGTTATGTCTGTATTATCTCAAGAGGAACCCGAGCCGGTAAAGACTATTGCATTATCTTGTATAAAGAGTGGTCTCCTCCTATTAAAAAAATGATGTATTATAATATTCAGGGTTTCGTGCAAATTGCCATGCTTGGTATCTGCAATGCATGTGTTGATCATGTTAATTAGGCAGCTGCTGGTTGTTTACACTTTACTAATTTGTGATTGTTGTATGCAGCTCCAAAGTTGATGCTAGATTCTTAGCTCTGACGTCTTTTTTGCCTTGGCACCTGTCCTCAGAGCTCTTTTTCTGGCTTTCCATTTCCAACAAAGATATCTTGGATATCTCCAAGATATCTTATCGTAGTCCTTCTATGGACTTGGCAAACTTGGTTACATAATATGTCGTCGTGGTTGATCTGATTGCATGCTGCATCTTTCTTTTGTCTGCTGATACAAGGAAGAGCTATATGCTTCGTTATTTCAGTCAAGGGAAAGGTGGCTGTTCTAAAAAAAAAACGAGTGCATTGGTTATTGTCTACTGTAAAGGAGTTTTAGCCGTGATCAGCATTTGGCATCGGCACGACGTTACTTCAGTATTGGGGATGAGGGTTGATGAATGGGCCATGCTTGGCGGTCGTGCGAGAGAGAGACAGACAGACAGACAAACAGAGAAAGACACAGAGAGAGAAAGACAGAGAGACAGACAGACAGACAGACAGAGAGAGAGAGAGAGGAAGAGGGAGTGAGAGGAAGGGAGAGAGAGAGAGAGAGAGAGAGAGAGAGAGAGAGAGAGAGAGAGAGAGAGAGAGAGAGAGAGAGAGAGAGAGAGAGAGAGAGACACGGAGACACAGAGACACAGAGAGTCAGACACAGAGAAGACAGACACAGAGAGAGAAAGACAGAAAAAGAGAGAGAGAGAGCGCACTCTAGGAGCATCCTGCCTCTATGTATGCACTCCGAAAAGAAGTGTGAGCCCTCTGGCAGGAGACGCTCTTTGCCGGGGAAGGGAGGGAAGAGGAGTTGGCTAATAGGCTGGGTTTAGATGGTTCAAGGAGGTTCCTCCTGTTTTCTGGGTACTTTGTAGTATAGGTCTCCTGCATAGGGAGGAGGGGGAGGCAGTCCACCCCCCCCCCTGTAGTCAAAGAGGGTGTCTTGCTGGTGGGAAGCTTGCAAGAATCAGTTGAGCTCTCGGCTCTGCTTTCGGCCAACTGCTCTTTATACTTTTTCATGTTTTCTCCCTACTTTCTTAGGACTCTCGCTCTCTCTCTCTCTCTCTCTCTCTCTCTCTCTCTCTCTCTCTCTATATATATATATATATATATATATATATATATATATATATATATATATATATATATATATATATATATATATATATATATAAGAATTATATATTTTATGTAGTTTTCAATAGACTGCCGACTCAAGTGCTTGACCTACGTTGGGGGCAGCAACAACCAGAGTGCTCACAGATGTACAGCTATGTTATTTATGTCTCCGTGGGTCCACTCATATTGGTGGGCGCCTACTGACTGTTTGGATAAGCCGAACTGCAACCGTCAGCTCTGATACTGCGACAAGCGCACGTGTCAGCATTCTCTCTAGTCTGTGCCAGTAAGCCTCATTGAATAGTAATATCACCCGGAAGTGGGAGTGTAGGGAGGATTTTTACAATGAGTGCCCGAACCTTAACCTTTACTGAGCACGACCGAAAATCATGGAAAACGTGATGCCTGATATCCGATTTTTGCTGACCAAGCGTCGAAGCAGACTGACTGGATTTGCGCTTTCTTTCAAACGTACCCAACTAAACCAGGCTGCACTAGAGAAACAATAATAATCAGTGATTGGCAATACCAATAGTATCAATAGTATGACTTTGTGAAAACTGTTGTTTACCAATAAAAAGCCGTGGTTGTGAACACATGACCGGCGACAGACTTATTCATTTTTTTTTTTTTGAAATGGTACCGCTTATGTGGCCCTACTCTTGTGTCTGGGTAGAGCAAACAGGTCTATAATCATAGGATCCCTAGGCTTGCTAGGATACATTTTTATAGGTCATAGCTGTTCACCGGATTATAGACCTGATTGTAAAGTAAATCTCTTGGCAATATCATTGCCGGGGGGGGGGGCTTCTGAAAGAGCTCGGTGTTCTCCCCCGAGGCTGTAGCGAAGCTGGACTTTCAAAGAAATGCCTCTCGAAATGCCTCCTCGCGGCCTTGGCCTTGCCCCGAAGCCTTGCTGCTGGCACTTCTAGATGCCCAGCCCTAATCTGCTTGCTGCAAGGGCAAGGCCACAAGGAAAGGCTCTTCTCTAAAACAATTGCCTATAAGTTATACTAATTTTAAAAATTAGTTTCTAATAACGAATTTTTTGTGAGCCTGTCACTTTAAGCCGAAGGCAGGCGAGCCGCTCGGTAAACCTTTGTAGATCGCGCCCGAAAAAGAAAAGCAGCTGGCATCACCAAGCTCTGAGAGTCTGCAGCTGTACGTGCGCGCACGTGGGAAGTGCGCCTGAAAGTGCGCAGCAGCCAAGTGGGCGAAGCGGAAGCTCCTTGCCTTGGCAGGGTCTCTTCGAA
The DNA here is from genome assembly GCA_009760855.2 of Cristatella mucedo. Taxonomy (NCBI): domain Eukaryota; kingdom Metazoa; phylum Bryozoa; class Phylactolaemata; family Cristatellidae; genus Cristatella; species Cristatella mucedo. The sequence goes on along the minus strand of WPIO01000003.1, from coordinate 242,699 downwards.
AGCAGGCCTACCTCGTTTCCGGAAGCTCGTTGGCGTGGGCCGACGAGCTCTGTCCTGCCAGCATCTTTTGACCTGCCCAAAAGCGAACCTGTGTCCATTGTTTTAGAGTTCGTGCCTTCGGCATGCCGCCCGGAAGCCCTCTCCAGGCGTGTCTATAATGTCTTTATGGATTTTCAGGGGCTAAAGGGCATTCCCGGCAGCAGAGGGCAGTGCTGCAGCATCCGGGCCGCCCTCTTACCCCCATGTAGGCCATACGGCTAGTACGGTAGGTATGTAAATGACCCTGTATTTTGTACTTTGTCAATATCCATCTCCATATATAGAATGTGCTCTGTTTACTATGAGCCCGGTGATAGTGAACCCCACATTGTCTGCCTATCGTCCAGTCAGGGTTTGGGTATAACGAACTTTTAGTAAAACCATTATATATGATTTTGGCTTGCCGAAATTCGCATCACGAAAAGCATATCTCAGGATTGGTATGACGACGGTAATTGTATACTTACAGGAAATAAGCTGACTTGGAATATGTGGCCAGTTTAAATGAGCAGAGATTGTGTCAGCTGTTCACGTGCTACAGTTTCCTTAGTAGCAAAGCAAAGTTGGTTGCGATGCTTGCATTTGTTGTAAGTAAGAGGATGAGATTAATTATCAATGGCCCTGATGAATCGCTTCCGAGATTCGCTTACAGCAGACACTCTTTGCTACCACTTAGTGGATCGCTGCTCAGAGGATATTTGCCGAGCTGGATCAGACACTGAGCACATTCACGGTTTGTCCGGACTGCCAGCTGTGTCGCTTGATTTTTTAAGTCGGAATGGGTCAAGCAAGTCTTCGGCGAAAGAAGCGATCTGTTATCGAGGGTGACTGCACATTTTGGGACGTATGAGTCTGTTTCAGAGGAAACCCTGTAACTTTTCAAGTCACCGCGAAGATGCAGCACAAATAATTAAAAGAAACCGTTTAGGCCTAAAGAGTTCCGTATGATTAGTTTCAGCTCGCTGGTTTGACCGAGCAAATACTGACATGGCTCAGCCAATGTTGCTACTTAGTATGCCTAAAGGTGAGTTAGTTAATGCTTCCACGCAGCGACTTTTTTTCCTGTTTCTTGTTGTGAAGAGCCCCTGATAGCACGAATTTGGTTTCTTTTTTAAGCTGGCGCGTTAAGACCGGAGTCCATTGACTTCCTATCAATTCCTGTACACGAGATCGAGAATGTTATCGACTCTGCCGAATCGATGGTGTCCTATAGGTTTTTTGCAGAACCAATAGTAAGACTGTTTGAATTTAAATTAATTAAGTGAGACCTAATTCGGAAGCCATGACTAAGTGAACCCACAATCTTTGTGGCTCATAACGGTAGAAGTAGCTGATCATTTGCACTATGCGTATACATTTTGTGTTTAGTATCTCAGCTGCAGGTTTGGACATCCATTGTCAGCTCTGCGATTTAATGTGATGCACATTTAAGCATGTCGATAACTCGGAACTTCTCGGTGCATTTTAACATGATGCCGTTGTTTGGGACCACAGCCAGGCCGACCAGTCACTTACCTTCAAGGTTCATCTATTATTAGGTCGGCAAAAGGACTCGTGCTGCATCAGCCGGCTCTTCTCGAAGTGGAAGGGCTTCGTCTGCTCTACCGTCTGCTGGTGATGGTTTGCAGGCCAAGTCAGAACAGAAGGACAAGCAAATGACAGTTCTGCCAGTCACAGACCCTCTTAGTAACGTGGAAGCCGGGCAGCTTATCTTCGTTGTGCCAGGTACAGACCCGGTAGCAGCCGTGCAGCTGTTAATGCTCGTCAGTCAGTCAGCGTGTGCCGTAGGTCTGCAAGACACAGTCAATAGTTTGATGAGATAGTGTTAACAGCTGCTAGGTAGTTGGATGTGAACATTTTTTCCAAATCATCACGAACTCGATTCTTCTGACTCATTCACACTCTGATATCTGCATATGTGTTTATGTGTGTGTGTGTGCATGCACGCACGTGTGTGTGGTAGTCTCTCTCTCTCTCTCTCTCTCTCTCTCTCTCTATATATATATATATATATATATATATATATATATATATATATATATATATATATATATATATATATATATATTGCATAATGTCTCTCTATTTTGATGTCTATCTGTATATGCCTTTGATGTCTTTAGCTAGTTTGGTCTGGTGCACGAGCCCTGCATTATATTCTGGTTCTTAGAGCCCTTACTGTATGTTTGCCTATTTAAATCGATTAGCGGACTTTGGTATGGTTGCATAGGTTATAGGCTCTTCCATCTGCTCTATTTTGTTTTCTAGACACAAATGCTGAAGATATCCACGGTGGCTCAAATGAAATTGTACCTCCTGGTCAGCAGGTGATACACGTTTACGTGGTGTCACCTCCCGACTGACCGAGAGGAAATATTGCAGATCTGGCACCAGATGGCATATCGAATATGCTTTGCTAGTAGGGTATGCTTGCTAGAGGCTTTTCTGCTGTGTGGATTAATATGTACTATTTATTGTTGTAGTGTTTTTGATCTTTCACTATGCTCAGTGCTATGCTCATTAGTGGAGTGAGGTGGACTCACCGTGTGAGTAATCTACATATTCAAGTTCAAGGGCTAGGGAAGTGTTTAGTTGCTTTGTAAGCATGTGCAATAGAGGATCCCCCCCCGTCAGACGACAGCCTTGTGTATTTGCACCGAAATTGTGGCATTTCTGTTTATTTTTAATGCATGGCTTATTTCACTTGCTGCAAGCTAGCTAGGCTCTCTCTTGCTGGATGCAACTTGGTCTACCATGTCTCCTTTAGACACCTGAGACATAATCTAACAGACCTGAGACTGAGGCCCTACCTACCTAGCTGGTTGAGATGTGAGAAAGAAGTCATCTTGATCAGCCTTCATTCACTGCAGCCTCGTTGGCCTGCGGCCTTGGCTAGTTCGTCGGCATGTCTCCCGAAAATGACTCGAGGCAGGGATACGGATGCTCGAAGATAGCTGCTTAGGGCATTTTATGACAGTGCCTGGGTACAGGCGATTAGCATTGGAAAGCTAACCATTATTTGCAACTGGAGTATTACATTGGTGTTAGCATCCAAAGAAGCTTACCTAGATGACTATTTAAAATTTGTTAGCACTGAATTGTTCGTGTCCTTTTTCCTGCAATTTTTCAAGCAGCCCAAAATGTGCTCAAATATCTACCACTTGCCGAATTGATGACTGTACGAAAAAGGCTCTTGAAGTGGTGTGTCCATGTCGCGCTATTCATGATAGATCGGAGATGTAGTCATATCGAGTCAAGTCGAATTAATCTGGTGGGACAGAGCACACATTGTAACATATTCTATTCGCATGAATGGGACAGAGCACACATTGTAACATATTCTATTCGCATGAAATGCCAGAGGCAAGAATGCCATTCGATGACTGTTTAGGGTTCCTGAAGGGCTCCCGGCGAGTGCCTGCTAGTAGGGCTTGAACTGTACCCTAGTTGAATGCCACTATACGCTGAGTCTTGTAATGTATATTATTGTGGTCAGAACGAATGTGTAATCACCTGCTTGCTAATGTGATTAGTCATAAACAGGAGCAGGCTGCATACTAGCTCGTTAAGCATGTACTATTTTTCTCAGTCCCCGATTGGCCGAGTTAACGGCACCTTCAATTTGTAATTGCATAATCTGCAGTATATCATTGTAACATTTAGCATACAAAATTGAGCATGAACAAAGCACAGCTTCGGTTTGAACACACGGCGTAGCACAGGAAGGGTAGAGAGGAGATTTTAAACCTCAGGCTTTCCTGGGGTCCTCAGACTTGGCCGCTATGCAGACAATTCTTTCGGCAGAGATCAATCACTAGGATTGTATGCCGCAGTACGCAAGTCATTAAGCATTATAATTTTTCCAGTTGCAAAAAGGAAGCATACTTTTCATGAGACAGACACGAAAATATGTAAGACATCTAAATAGGTCTTGGCTTATAGATGAGGTGGTTGCACTTCACGAACCCGACCCCGAAGTCCTGACATGGAAGTTCGAACATCTTGAGAGGAAACCTTAGGTATAATGAAGATCGTTTCAATGTAATGTCTGTAGACCGGAATAACAACTCAATCAACATTATTATGAAGCTTGAAGCAGACGGCTTGACGCAACAAGCAGACTCGTATGGAAGGCCGCCGGAAGAGGGCATCCTGCCGCTACGTGCGTTTATGAAATTCAAGCAAATCTGCATTCGCCGACCAGTTCCGAGCTCCCGGCCAGCAATGCAGCACCACACTCGGGCCCCACCCCTGGCCGAGCTTTTGTGCCGCGACTCCTAGCCTCTTCTCTACCAACAGGGTGCTAACCGCCAATATTCGAATAAGATTACCGTATTCTCTTCAAATACTAAGTCTTTCGCTTTTTATTAAACATTTCCTTCGTGAGAAATGTAATAGCAGCAATGCTATACAAACAGATCAGGTTTATTAGGTACGCGTCGTTCAGAATATTTTCGCCGTCTTGCGGCTAGGGTCACTCTGCTGACGTTGGGCCAACGATGAAGAGACCCAACACCAAGCCCGGATTTCCGGCCAACGGTGGCTGGGCGGCTTTAACGGAGGATTCGGTGCTGCTGGCGGGCTACCGCCAGGCTGAAGCCTGTGCAGCGGAGTCTCCATTTTCGTTGCAGCCGCTGGCTGACCTGGTGACCTTTAGCTGCCCGTACCCTGACTGTGGCCACTGCTTCGACGGCGTTGCCCTGAACAGCGTACGGTGGTCATCCGAAACGACTCGCTGTGGTGGGTGTGGCGTTCCTGTGTCGACGGTAGCTAAAATTGACTGTTAATGGCCTGCAGGCGGCTGCTAGTGGGCAGGTGCAGCCGGCTGTATCGGCGTGGCATCGCCGCCACGTTGTTCAGCCCTCCCTCCCCCCCCCCCCCCCGCCCCCAAGGGCTCACAACCGTCGACTAGCCAAAAGGCGATCTGCGAATGAGTGCCCGACTCACTCCAGCTTGACCGTATATTTGCTGGCCCGAGTAGACGTGATCCTCGCCTCTCTCAATGCACAAGCGTGCTTTGTTCGCCGCTACGCCCGCCAAGTCGCTGCACTAATACATCGATGTTGTGGAAAGGTTTGCCGCGTCGTTTGCTTTTGGCGAGCACTTGACCGAGAACGTTCCTCGCTCGTTATCAACCGTCCGAGCGTCGCTATCAGGCCACGCGCTCACAGCTGCTGTGCCTGACTCGATGGGGAATCATACGGCCATCTGCCATCGTGCCGGCGCCACCAGTGCAATGGCAGGCAACGCTGGGCAGCCACGAGCTATCGCTGAGGGCTTGCCTGTCGCAGGTGCTATGACGTCTGCAGCAGTGAGCGTGATCATGATGCTCCCGAAGCAGTTAGAAATCCCCACTTCTATGAGCAGAGAGTCGAAGAGTTTTTCAGAGCTTCTGGCGGCTCACTGAACATCGTCGAGAAGAACGGCCTTGGACTGGGGCCAGGTATTCCAAGTTTAGCTAGCGGTGGGCAGGAGTTACTGGATTCGTAAAATTAATAAATAAAATTAAGAAATGCTAGCTGATTTAACAGCCTCATTTGTATAGCGACAGAAGAGCCTAAACGGCCATCACCAGTTGGCAAATAATCGCCTTCAGCAGGATTCGAACCCATGACCTCGTTCGTGAAGAGCGAGCAGTAGCTGGCCTGCCCATCAAATACTATTGCCTAGTGACTAAAGAGCTAAGAAAAACTAACTCGTAGCAGCACAACTTCACTCGTGAGCAATAAAGGCCCGAGTATCATTATGACTCATTGATGCATCAGCGATCTGTGTAACTCGGATCAGGCATGGCATCTAAGCACAGTTGAACTCGCGTTCCTTTGTAGATACTCAGTCGCCAGTTATCAATCTCAGAAAGCTAATGAAGCTTTGTACTGCTCGTGCTTGAAATGCGAAAGTGAGAGTGAAGTAATTCAGGACACAAGATCTGCGAGAGAAGATTTTAGATTTTGAGTTCGACGCAGGCCAGCAGCTAGTGGGCCAACAGCTGGTATGAACAGCAGGGCAGAGCCATGTGCAAGACAGTAGGCATGTCAGGGCAAACAATCGGCAAGTGGAGGCATAGGTCACTCGTTGCAAAACAGCATGCCAAGCTAGGTTCTGCCGGTTCTTGGCTGCTTTGAAATAAAAGGGAGGCCGTAGGAATGCTGAGCGAACCGCGGGCTACGGGCCTGTCGAACATGCTATGCTGACTAGGGATTGGTTGAGCATGCTTAAGCCACAGTGTAAAACGTTCCCAGTTACCGACAAAATCGCTTCCCCAAGAAGGTAGCAGTTTTTAGGCCACTAATTTAGAAAGTCCACTGCAGCATACGAAAATAAATGATTTCGTTCCATTTCGCTTCTGTCATTCTTATCTATGGCACGTGAACGAGTGGCAGCAAGCAGCTCAACTAACTGTGAGAGCTGCTTCAGACGTTTGCCTCATTAGGTTGAATGACGTCATATGAAGAGCGGGCCTTACGTACGCATCAGAGAAAAAGGCCGAATACTGCTATGTTTCCTTTACTGCAGTGCCGTTGAAAGATAGCCATTGATGCACCGGTTTTGACAATGCTGTGGCTACGTAAACAAAAAGAAAAACACGTATCTGCGACCTGCGCCAGACCGAAGAACTCAATTACTACGATGTACCGGGATGCATGCCAAGCAGTTTTTTCGTTTTTTTTATTTGAATCCTTACTATGTTCTATCGCTTTTCATCATGCTCAGCAGCTTATCAGCCCCTAAAATGCTTTTTTCTCGATATTTTTTGTTCTCGTGAATTGGGAGCATTCTTTTCGACGACCGAGGTCGAATCCTGCAGTGGGCGGTTCTATATTGCCAACTGCAGGTGGTGGTGCTAGCTGTTCAGGCTCTTCTGCGGATATGCCGATATGCAAATTAGACTTAAATCAGGTAATATTAATGAGCAGACCTTACGGAAATTTTTTATTCATATGCACTGTATGTATACAAAACTGTAGATATTCTAGTTTGCAACTGCGAAAAAATCCCCGATAACTTCAACTTTGCTTTGAAAGGCGGGCCTGAATGCTCGCTGACCTAGCTGGTGAACCCGACCCGCTGATTGCCATGCTTACAGTGCTTAGCTGCCAGAGCAAAGTCTGCATACGAGAAAAAACGAAAACGTATTTTAAAATTGTATTTTAAATCATAATTAATTATATAGATATTTTTAAACGAACATAAATTTAATTTTAGGCAAATCTATTCTCCCTCGCCGGGCAGCAGATCAATATTGAGTTGCGCGTATGGAACGAACGGACGTGCTGACCATCTTAAAATTGATTTTACGTGTTGGCTATATAGCATGCTCTCGTGAAGAATCGTGGCAGATTCAATAAATGCATGTCCATCGCTTACCAAAAGCAAGCGCAGCGCGACTTCCGTTTAGTCATGCTCACTTTTTGACGTAGCCAAGCGACTGACAGTGTTTCTTAGCGCCAGTCGCCAATGCGGCGACAGCTAAGGGGATTGTGGTGCAGTGACCTCAAGCTGCTGAAATGCACTGGCCAACCTTAGAAACCCCCCATGAGTTCATTGGCTTGTTAAGTTCTAGAATTTCAATGTCAAATTTCAGTTTTGAGAGTGCAATGTACAGCTGCTTACGCAACTCAACAAATTACCTACACTTTTTTGATACTCATCATAGCTGTACCGCCTTAGAAGTACTAAACATATATCACGAAAGAGTTAATGTGGACGCGACGTCAGCGACTGTGACGGACTAACTAACGTAGCTTATTATAGCAGTACGTATTATAGGTATATATTGACACCTTATACAATCCTCATCCGACGTCGACAAAATGGTTGAAATGCGATAGAAATGTTTTGCTACTACACGCATGCGTGGGCTACTGAGACGACATGCGATGTAAGTACCTGCTTTAGGCAGGGCGCCCACCGTTCACCCTTTGCCAACACTTGGAGCCCACGGCAAACGTAGCTTGTCGAGAACTTACTTGGCCAAGCTCCGCTCTGCGGCTCAATCCATAATCAGTCTCGTACGCACCGCAAGTCTGCGTGCTGCTGCCGCATATGCACGTCGCTGCCTATAGCTTTGTAGCTATCTGCAATCTCATTGGTTAACCCCTCTGCAATCTCATTGGCAGCTGTCGGTCGGTCAGTCGCGCGGTCTCGCTGGCGCTGGTCCCATGTTTCGCTAGGCGTACGATTGCGCCGGTGGGCACACTGGCCTCATTCGCTGTGCTCATCTTGGGTTGCGGACAGCTAGAGAGGCATAGCGACAGGGAAACGAGGAGACGGAGCGGTAGAGACGTGGATACAGGCGCGAGACTTATTTAGAGAGCGCCGAGCGAGGCGACCTCTCGTAGCGTAGCTCGACGCCTGCAGCTTTCAACGAATGACCACGCTGTCTAGTGTCATCACTGATTTACTTGACCATTCACCAGCGAACCTAGCTACAGTCCAAGAATTACAAAACAACAGTGGTGCGAAGCCGAACGCACACTTTCGCGCGCGTGCCCAGGACATTCATCCGCCGCGATAGAAGGAAGCTCGCGGCGACCGCTGGCCGCGGCGGTGACTGCGCGCGCGCGCGCGGAGCCGCCGAACGGCTGGGGCGAGCGAGCAGAAGCAGCTCTCTCAGCTCGTCGATGCGAGCGCTCGCGCGCTCTCGCGGATCTCGGCTGCTTTCAAATGAGCAGGCTGCTGCTTCCTTTGCTGTCGCTGAGCAACCGCAGACTGTTGCCCTTGGCGGCGGACGACGACGAGGACTCGAGGAAGCTGAGCACGCTGGACAGGGCGAGCGTGTCGCGGGCGCTGGCGCCGCCCTTGCCGAAGCCGGCGGTGAAGGCAAGCGGCGACAGGCTGTACTCGCAGACGAAGGGCTTGGCGACGAGGCACTGCTGACCGACCAGCTTCACCGAGCCGAGCTCGTCGGGCGTGCTGAGCACCAGGCAGTCGTAGTTGGGCTTGTAGGCGCTCAAGTCGTTGGCGACGTTCGGCGGGCCGTACTGGCCCACGTTGGCGCCGCTCGACAGCCACTTGAACGAGCCACCGACCTTGAGGCCGCCGACGAACACCTGGTTGTCACTCAGAGAGGATCCTACGAATATCGGAGCGCGGCCTCTTCTGAATCGAGCGCCGCGAGCGCGCGTCGCGAGCGCGCTCCTTCGACGCTGCGCCGGATCGTCTCTAACTCGCCGCGCTAGGAGACCGCGGTCGTTTGGCCGATTGCCGCCGAACAAACGCTTAGTTGGACTTGAATGCCGCCGCCGATTGAGGAAGGCATTAGATATGCGACGTCGCTCTCGATTGGCGAGTCAGACTCAGCTCGGACTCCGTGGGTGAGAACCGGGCACCCCACCACCCGCCTCCCGGATGCCTCAGCGGGGTCTCAGTGAAGCCCCTCGCTAGCACAGAAAGGAAAGAAAGCCGTCGATAAACGAGTGTAAAGCGAAAGTGACACCGTTTTCTTTTTATAGAGACGCCTAGGAGAGGTATCCGCGGGCTAGACGCTCGCTAACTGCGAATTGGCCTGCTTCTGCTGTACATACGCATACGCACACACAAATACACACGCACGCACACACATTCAAATACATACAAACACACACACACACACACACACATGCATACACACATATATAGATACAGATATCTTTGCCAGCCTCGCGTCAGCCCAGTGCTAATCTTTTTCAGCGGTCCTGAACTGCTACTTCTATGCTACTCACTACCTCAACTGCTCTCCTAACTCTGCTACGCTTCCCACTTTCTCTTTGTTGCGTGAGACGAAGTCTGTTAGCTACCGAATGCGTACCGAAAGCCGCTTAGGCTGTGAGTGCGCTATACAAAACTCTCCTGCGTAACACCCACATGGTCTTTATGACTTTGTGGAGTTACTGACGGAGATACATTACACATTACTCGACGAATCGTTGCTATTAGCTTCGCGTGTCGTGCGTAGCAGGCGCTTCACTTGCTTCATGCTGCCTCGCAGCGTCCCCGCAGCGTCCAATGATTGAGCAGCTAGCAGCCTAGTTAGCTTTAAAGCGCGCTATAGAAAATACTGCAATGTAGCATCCGCTGTTTGCCGCAGGCCTTGCGATTGGGGGAGTCGCGGCAAGTCGCGGAATTCTTAAGTATCCAGCGCCGCCGTAGCCACCGCGGGGTCGACGCCGACGTACCGAAGGCCTTCAGCAGCTCGGCGACGAAGTTCTGCTCTGAAACAGTCTCGATGGAGATGAGGTTGGCACCGTCGCGCGTGCAGCGGTCTTGACCACTCTTCCAGAAAGCTGCTTCCGTCACCAGTTTGTAGCAGCTGTTGTCCTTCTTAACGTAGCCCGTCGGACAGCCGGACATCAACGCCAGCGCCGCTTCTGAATGAAGAGGAAGAATGAGCGGGCCGAAATGATCTCGAGCCGAATGAGAGCGAGCTACGCAGCGAGGAGCCGGCGCGAGCGGGCGCGAGGGCGCCGAGCGCCGCGCCAGAGCCTCGCTCTCACAGCTCAGGCGGCCGCCCCGCAGCGACACAAGCTGTCGCTGTGCAGCGCTCGCAGTGAAGGTTCGGAGGCCCGGCGAGCGGCGCGGCGCGGCGCCGATCGGGGAGCGAGCGCAGAGCGCGGCGCGCGGCGCGGCGTACTCTGCTCGTGCTTGAGCTTCTGTGCTTCCTGCTGGAGCTGCAGGTTCTCCAGCTGCAGTTTCTGCACGTCGTCCTGCACTTTCAGCGTGGCGTCGCGCACCTTGCTGATCAGATAGGCCTGCTCCTCGCGAGCCTTCTTCTCCAGCATGTACTGAGCGCTGGCGAAGGTCAACTGACTTTGCAGAGCCTCGTTTTCGGATTTCTTCTGCTCCAGGTTGGCTTCGGACTGCTCGAGCTCGGCCGTTTTGTTGGCCAGCTCTGCAGTTGTAGTGTTGAGCTGCACTGACAGCTGCAGCGAAAGATTTCGGAACTTGATAAAGAGCCAATGTCAGCAAAAGATTCTGACGAGCTTACTTAGCGAGCTGAGGAGCCGACGTGGAGGAGAAAGTGACGTGAGGGAACCACGTGACCACGAGTGCGAGTGCCGCGCTGCTCTGTGCTGCAGCTCAGCGTGGGCGCCGTACTTTGGAAGCTGCTGGCGGGGATCGCGGGAAATCATGGCTGAAAAAATGGGCGTAAAGCTACTATCGAGGGATACGCGATCGCAAGGTTGGAGCTCCGGACGCCGGTGGTGGTGGTGGCGGTAGTGGTGCCGAAGGTTGACACAGGTTGAGTCGTCCTCTTCTCGCTGGCAACGAGCGAACTTCAGCACAGGACACCCGAAAGGGAAGGCATTTAGAGTATTGCAGCGGGATCGCTGTGGAGGTTTGCGATGGGTAGGCAAGTTAAATCAGTCAAAATCCGGGCAGTAAAGCACGGTGTGAGTAAGGTATGGATAAAGCACTGTATGTAGTAAAGTACGGATGAGTACGGCAAGGCAGCAAACTGCGAGCACAGTGCTGCGAACCTAACTCTGCCTTCGACCCTACTCTGGGAGCGGTCGGAGCCTGTAGTAGCCACGCTGAAGCCGTGGTAGCGATACGAAGCTTCCTGTCCGAGCGATGCGCAATCGCTCGGACAGGAAATCGCTCGGAATTCCGCCAAGCCACGCCAAACGCTGACGCGCCGGCGGCCGTCATCTGCCCGCTGCGCCACCGCTGGCGCACACGCATCGAGCGAGGAGACCGCCCGCGGTAGGCTGCGGCGCAGCGGGGATGGGGATGGGGCCGCCGTACCTGATCGCGCTCGACGGTGACCTGCTGCAGGTTGCTGCTGGTCGTGGCCAGCTGGTCTTCCAGCTCCTGCTTTTTATCCTCGAGCTTCTTCTTGGCCTCCTCGAGGGTGGCCAGCTCGACCTGCGTCTCGTCCAGCTGGCGCTGCACCTTGGCGCGCTCCACCTGCTCCTCGCCCAGCTCGCGCTCCTTCTCGCGCAGGCTCTCCTGAGTCTGCAGCAGCTCCTGCGGTGGCGGCGGCGGGCGCTCGGTTTCGCGCTCCTCGCAAGTCCGTGCGCGCGCGCGCGGGCATTCGCGGGCGGAGCCTCGCGCGCGCGCGGACCCGGGTCGGGATCGATTGCGGGGGTCACGGTCGGCGTCAGGATCGCGGCGGTCAGAGCGAACGAGAGAGCGGCGGCGCTCACCTGCTGCGCCGCCGTGAGCTTCTCCTCGGTGGCCTGGCGCTCGGCCTTCTCCTGGATGAGCTCCTGAGTCTTGGCTGCCAGCTGGTCCTGGCTCTGACGGAGCATGTTGTTGGTCACCTTCAGCTGGTTCTGCGACGACTTCAACTCGGTCTGCGTCTGCAAGTGGACAGCGCGGCGGGACGTTGGCGCCGCCATCTTTTCGTCAAAACCGTTCTGCTCTGCGCTCAGTAATATTGCCCGCGGGCCTTTTATTACTAGAAACTCTGTAGAAGGATTTATTTACCGCACGACCTAATGACATTTCGCGATTTGATGGAGCCTCGAAGGTGGGAGCTAAGGGAAAGAGAGAAACAGGATAGAGACAAGAGGCAAATGATAAACACATGGGTCCTAGCGTACGGGGTGAGTTGCTCGCTCTACACTACCCACGTCGTGCGTTTGTGTACTGCCGTTGGCGACCCTTGATTTAACCACCGTAAGAGGTGCTGCTTGCCCTCGAGGCTTTTCGGGCCTCAGCATAAATGAGGCAATTGAATCATGCAACCTTTTTTTTCTGAAGAAGTATCGCGTTCCAGGTGACAAGTGCGTCACATAAGGCTTAAATGAACTTACTGGCAGGCAGGCAGACAGGCAGGCAGGCAAGCAAGCATGCAAGTTATCCGCCTGCATAAGCCTAGTTCTATACCGAGCTGTGCGGGTAGTCGCAAGAATTTAATACCTGCCACGTCATAGCAGTTCCGCAATCAGGATGATTTGCAGTGAAACTGAACTCGACACTCGACGGTTTTCTAGGCTCCGAAAGTGATGCAAGCTTTATAGCTCCTGATTAAGCATTAAATGACAGAGGAGCGGCGGCCGAGCGTCAGACGAATGTCGTGCGAATATTTACATAATGGATTGTTTTGCAGGGGCATACTAGCGGCGAGTCCATTAAATATGTAAAAGGTTCATACAAGAAAATGCTAAGGGATCGCGTATATATTTTTCGTGGAATGCTTGGTAGCGTGCTTAGATTACGTCACACAGGTGTTTTTCTCCAATCAGTCAGGAATGGGCTGCATATTTTTGCTTACCACACTGTCCACACAGTCCACACTGCCACGAGTCCACACTTCAACACTGTCAAGGAATCTGCACGCATCTCACAACCATCGGAGTTGAGCTAAATCTGCACGGACTACGTTTCTCCTGACCCGATGCCGATTCTTAATGCACCGAGTCTTTGTCGACTCGTCGGCAAAGTAAGCGTAGCTTCTATTTTATCGGGCGACGTCGCTTATCCGCACGTTCTTTCGAGAAGCCCTCATCATTATAATGGCCCAATTTGCAAGCGGCGTCGCCGGAAGCGGGCGCGCAGACCTAGCGGCAGCTCTACTCTAGGAACGCGCAGCGGCGATGCCAGCGCCGATCTGCGGCGCCGCGAGGACGAGGCTTGGGCCAGAAGCTCTCCCGGGCGGGCCGCGTGCGCCGTTGCCGCCCACCGTAAAGAGCTCCTCGTTGCATTGCTGCTTCTCCTTGGTCTCTTTCTTCAGAGCGTCCGCAAGCGCCGCCTTCGCTTGTCGCTCGGTGAGCAGCTCGCTCTGGGTGGACGCCAGCTGGTTCTAAAGTGCCAGAGAGCGCGCGCGCTCGCGCGATTGTCGCGCGCTGGCGCTTGACGCCTCTCGATCGCTCGATGCCTGCGTCGATGCCTGTGCACTCAATCGAATTCTCGAGCGCCCAGGCATCGAGCGGAGCGGAGCTGGCGGCGCAGCGCGCGTGCGCGCGTCGCGCCGCCGCTGCCTCGCTCACCTCGAGCTCGGCCTTCTGCTCCGTCAGAGCCTTTTTCTCCGCCTCCGTCTTGGCGAGCTCGACGGTGAGCAGCGAGTTCTTGCCCTTCTCCTCCGCGGCCTCCTTGGCAGACTCCAGGGCCTGAACCTTCAAGCTGTCTCGTAGGGACTCTGAAATCTGTGCCGCGCGGCGGCAGCGGCGGAGGCGACTCTTAGCGAGGCAGCCCCAAAACGCCGGCGCGCGATGGCGAGCGACGCCGGCGGCGGCGGCGGCGGCGGCGGCGGCGGCGGCGGCGGCGGCAGGTAAAATGCTCGCTGTCGCCCGCAGCGCTCCCACTCCGTACTTTGAGTGCGGTCTCCAGCTGGCTCTTCTGCACCTGCACGGCTGAGAGCAGCGTCGTGAGCGAGTCTTGGCGAGCCTTGGCCTCGAGAAGCTGCTTCTGAGCGGAGCTGAGCTGCAAGTTGAGCAGCGGGCAGACGTTGGCCTCCAGCAGCATGGCGTTGTTGCTCCTGCCCTTCGATTGCGGCAGCAAGGCGTCGAGGAAGTTGGCGTTTCCCCTGTTGCCGCTCAGCGCCGCGGCCGCCGCAGCCAGCAGCAGGTTGGAGTTTCCTTTCTGGCCGCCGGCGTTGAGCGATGGCTGCGCCTCCTCTTGGGAGCCTTGGGAGCCCTTCGATAGCGACGCGCTCAGAGCTTTCAGCGCTTCGGTCTCTCTCTTGAGGTTATCAATCAGCTGCAACGGTTTTACGTGGAAGAGTCGTCGCTCTCGTACTTCGATCATTCAATCGAGTTCAATCGGTTTTGTTCAAAAGTCAGCAGAAAGCACAATGAACGACGGATAGTTAGGGCAATTCGTACAGTCAGAATTCCTATCCACACGAGGTGAAACGGCGGCAAAGTATGCCGTGATTTTCACGGCGTTTCATTGCCCGGAAAAATGAATCCCACGCTGCCATCGGTTGGCAAGGTAATCCATATACTTGCTGGTCTGCGCCTCGATGTGATTGGAGCGCACGCGCAGACGTTTTGTGAGCGGCCGACCGCACACGAAAGCGCATGCACGTGCTTCAGGCTGCGACCGTGGCACGGTGGGCACGTCCGCTCAGGCGTCGTGCTGGAGCCGTCGGCAGCGCGGCGCAGCGTCCGCTCGCAGTGCCGCGCTGTCGACAGAGCGCAGCGACCTCTGGCGGCGTGACGTCGCCGCCTTCTGCTTGCAGGCAATAGGGAAGGCGACCGGGCGCAGGGCGGCTCAGGGCAGGCTTGGAAACGTCTGGCTGGCGCGTCTGGCTGGCGCGGTGCGCGCGCCGGTCGCGCAACTGTGCCCTGTTAGCGGCGTTCGAGAGACGTCGAGGCACACCCTAGGCAGGCGGAGCGTCGGGTAGATTCTAACTGGTCGGCAGAAAAAGATCGAGAAAAAAGGCGACCGACGGTACCTGCTTCTCTTGCTGAAGCTTGGCCAGGGCCTCTTCGACCGATTCGAGCGCTGGCTTCAGGGCGGATTCCGACAGTGCACTGTCGCCTTTGACAGGCCGGAAAGCCGCGGCCTGCTTGATCTTCTCTGGCGGCACCCAACCGAGCTTGTAGATGGTGCACTTGGAGCTCTCGCAGAGATTGACCAGCTGGTTCTTGACGTCTGCGGAAAAAATGCGCAGGCACCGTTAGTCGTTTTCATTCAGAGAATGAATGGAATCGCTCCGACGAATCTCAAGTGGCGCCGCTATGCCCGCGCTCTAATTTACAGAAGTGCCTCGCATTATCCGCAGAAACCCAAACTGATCCGGTCAGACTGCAGTCGACTTTATCGACCGCTTGCGGCGGCGGTCGAAAAAGGATCGCCCACTGCAGGATTCGAACCCACTTCCCTGGGTCGTGAAGAGCGAGCGCCTTATCCCTTACGAACGGGCGGCCACGAACCCCAGCCTCAGACCGCCGTTGGTCGCGCGCGCAAAACTCGAGTGAGCATGGCCGACTTCGCCGTATTTCCCTCTCGCTTCGGCGCGCGCTCGCGCTCCGCTTCCCGCGCAGCCGCCCGCGGCGTCGCTGGGCGAAGCCGGCGACGCCGGCGGCCTCGATTGCAAGCAAGAGGGCGATTGATGGCTTTAGAAGCACCAAGGTGTCCTCTTTAGGGGGGCGGAGCGCCAAGCGAGCGCGCCTGCTTGGCGCTGCTTGCCGCTCTGCGCTACCGTTCTCAGCTCGTCCGTCGTTCAAGAAGTTGGGCAAGTCCTCAGCATCGCCGGTTTCTCCCTTGGGCTGCTCGCTCTTTCCGACGGGCGCAGAGTCCTGCAAAGCCAAGCGAAGCTGACGCATCGAACGAATCCAAGCAAAGACGATCGAGCGAACGCGTTGCCGTCAGAGCAGCGGAGAGCTGGCCGTCGAGCAAGCTGACGCGCAGCCCTTGTCGCAATCCAGAGCCGCTACGCTCGTCGAGGAGGCGCAGTATTCGCACGTTGCCATCCGCAGATCTCGAGTTCGAGCCCAATAGAGCGAGATTCCTCTTCGACCTCGATAAACAAGGTAGGGCCGAAATCTGCCGCATGTGTGGGCAGCCATAATAGCGAGGCTGTGAATCAGCCGATCTTTGGTTGTTCGCTCACTTCGTCCTAGTAGTGACCGACTAAAGTCACGGACGCAGACGTGCTCTGAAAGGCGCAGTGCTCAGGACTCTGTCGCTCGAAGTATTTTCGGCAATTTTGAGCAAGCAGAAGTAGCCGTTCGAGCTCAAAAAAGTAGAGAGGCTTCCGCAGTAAACAGTTGAGTCGGCACGCATTGCCGACCATTTGTAAAGACGCGCTGCCGACTCTCGCACCGCGCTCATTTTAGGGGACCATGGCTCGTTCAGCATCGTTAAAACTCGCCCGCCGAGTCTCTCCGCTCGACCTCTTCTCACACGAAATTGAAAGAAATGCGTACCGTACGTTTTCTAATGCGTACGATCGAACTGATTTGGCGCGCGGCGAAAAGGGTGCCCTGAAAAGTGCCCAAGCGAGGTCATTCAAAAAAAAAAGTGGGCTCATCGCGCCCGCTCATCCGCTGCGACGGGCCAGCGGCGCGCTCGGCGCGCTCTCGCGGCTGGCGCCTTGGCAGCAGAGCCGGCGGCGCTGACCGACCGACCTCGTCGACGAGCTCGCGATCGTCGTCGTCTGACTTCTCCGCTTGGTTCTTGGGCGACGCTCTTTCGTCGGACACGGTGGCCGACCAAGCTGCCGCCGCCAGCGCGAGCAGCAGTAATGACGTCCTCATGAAGGCGAAGCCGCGCATGGCTGCTCTGTGATACCCTGCTCTGTGATACGGCTCCGAGAAACGCTCCGCGTGCAGCGAAGTCTGATGAGCAGTACTGCAGTCTACGCCGCCTACTGCAACATGAAGCGTCTGACTGGAGACTGCTCCTTATATGCTGCCCAACAGCTGCGAACAGTCGGAGCAGTCCATCGCGTCGCGAGCGGGGGTGGGTGGGCGCCGTCGCCTGCTCTCGACGAAAAATGAAAGCGAGCGAAAATGAACGCCGGTGCATAATCTGGCATTTTATTTGCCCTTCGTTGTTTAGCGGCGAAAAAAACTTCGTAATGCGCAAAGTGCGATGTACAAATGATACTTTTGTAAGCCTTGCCACTCTGATTCCAATGCGTCTCGGAAACGGAGATGACGAGCCAAAATTGGTCTCACCTGCGGAAGTCAAGCCGGCGGAAGCATTGAAGCGTTTAGGGCGCGAGACTGCTAACGGCGTTAGGTCCGAACACGATATCTCTCTCTCTCGCGCGCGCGAGGGAAATTAGGTTAAAGCTGCTCTGGCCGACTAGGAAAGCTGGCTGCCGCAGATTAAAGTCTCTTTGAAAAAAAACTGGATTCTCACTAAAGACATTTCGGTCTGTTCGTCGTCGCGGTCCGCAGATCCGACATCTCGGAAGCGGCGAAGAGAATCGTCTCTTGCCATCATCATGCACTCTTGCGAGGGCTGCGCATCGTTAGCGATCATCCTGCACCTGATTCCCATTACCTTCAGCGTACTTTCCGTTGTCTTCGATTTGCGCGATATTGCAATTTCGCTTTTGCATGTAGCCGTTTATTAATTTTCACATCAGACGCATGCCGCGCCGGCCGCAGTAGCCACGGCGGCGGCGGTGGATTAAAGTGGCCGGACGAAAGTGAATGGTCATTGAATCCACATGTCAACGCATGCTTCGCATAGCTGTTGCATGGTCAAGTGCCGAATTAAATGAGTCTGGGCTGTATCTTCGCCACGTCTGGGTCCGGCGTGAGACTGAATGCTCTAATTAACCGTGGTTCTTTATTAACCAGCGTTGGCTGGTTCTGGATAAGGCAAATAGGCGTATTAGTGCCGACGTACGGATACTCTGCCTCGATTGAGTCCAAACAAGATATTAATATTCAAAGCGCTCGTATCGCTTTCACGTTAGTCGCCGAAACGCGCGTCAATGCTTCCAAAAGCTGCAGCCGCACTTAAGCGTGAGACTAGAATTCAGACACAAGCGAAATCAAACCTAGATTTAATGCCAACTCATGTAACATTATGCATATAAGGCAGAGTGTTTCTTTATGCTGACAACGCTGTAATCTAGGATCGATGCGCACGTCTCTCCGATGGGAGCTGTCCGGACATCCTTCGATTGCAGAAGCGGCAATTGGGACTTTCCGGTTCCCGTAGCGCATGTTGCTCCTGATACAGCCAGCCACTTATATTTCGCGCTCAAGCAAGAAGGCACCTGGCCGCCCTCTGAGCTCGCGTTGTTCCGAAGAGCGCAGAATTATCCGCATTCTAAGGAAACCGTGTAGACAGCCCCGACCGCGACCGGCCGTGCTGCTACCTAATGGCAGCCTCTGGCCAACGGCCAGCTAAGATGCATTTCTCTATCCTTAATCATTCGACCACGCTTCCTTTGCAGCATATGCAAAGTGCCTAGACAGAGATGAAGTTCTCTCCGATGGTGCTATGCAAATGCATTATTATTATTATCATTATCATCGTTGTTATTGTCCTTCTATGGGCAGCCGTTGCCGAGGGCCAGCTAGGCGAGAAAGGTGTCGCGACGCAGACGACGCTCGCCGTAGAGACCGCGTCTATTACGAGGTCGAGGCTTCAGGGCGCGCGGAGCCACGGCGTCGAGGAGGGACTAGGCCCGTCGCCGTCGCGACAGCCTACGCAAGACGCATGAGAAGGGCCCGGACGTGGCGGCCTTTGATCGCTTTGAGCATTGGTGGTCGGTAGTTTAGCGCCGGCGCAGCAATCCTGGCTCTGCGGGGGCGGGACAGGTGCGGCAGCATGCTACGGTCCCGGGCCCAGAGTGCCAAAACACGTCGTGGTGGATAAAGTCGCAGAGCGCATCGTGACAGCGTTGCGCTCTGTCGGCGCACAGGCGGCGTGTACTGCAGCGAGGCGACGTCGGCTGCTGCTAGCGGAATTCTCACTGGCCGAGGCTCAAGGACTTCGCATCTCTGTCGCGGCGACGCGCGTCGGACGACGACCGGGTGCGCCCATGTACCCCTCCCCCCAACACCGCCGCAGCTCTAATGCATGGCGGATGGCTCGGCCGTCGACATTCCCAAGGCGGCCTTTCGCTATTGGCCCAAACAAACACGGACGACGTCTAACAGCACGTGCGATGAAGTTTGGTGTATAACATGCCTGCATGCGCGGTGAAGATGAACGAGTACTATAGAGCTGAAATCAAGCGCGGAAAAGAGCATTTTTCGTGCTGTCCTGTGCGGTAAGAAGCCGCTCTTCGGAGGATACCCGCCTTCGGGATCCCGTTGGGCACCGGCGAACGGTTCCAAAAGATCCTGCAGGCATGCTGTTTATAAATTTACTGGAAATGGCATTTAAAGCCTAGCTCTTTGGCGTGCTAATATCATCCAGCTATACTCGTCCGCTCGCACGGATAGCGGTCGCTGCCCGTGCGGACTACACCGACTACTCGCGGCAGACTACGTCGTGGACTACACCGACTACTTCTGGCAGTTCTATGCCGCCAGGCTGATTCGCTTATGCGTCCGGGAGCAGCGTTTTGGTATATTAATTATTACCTCAAGAAAAAGGAAGTTATAGCTGTATGAAAAAATTCCACGACTTGCACGTCTCCTTGTCGGTTTTCGGTCTGTGCGGGTGTCTGCTTGAGGTCGGCCGCAGCGTACGCAGCCGGTAGTTCTATACCCCCGTCCCGTCTGGCTGCTCGCGGCTAGCTAGTCATTCGAGCGAGTCCAATTAGCCGACAGCACCGCTCGGCCTGCCCGACACTGGCGGCGGAGGCTACGGCTGCTAGTGATCTAACTCCATCGGAAAGCAATGGAGGCTCAGCCAGCCGACTCTTGCTTGGGGGGTGGGGGTGGGTTGGCAGCTAGCCATGGGGGGGGGCGGTGTTGGCCGATCTCTTACTCTACGGTACCGCGGTAGTGCCTGGCGGTCCCGTGTCGCGATGTACCTCAGCCGCCACCCGCTGTTCGCTGCTTCGCTCTCGGAGCGGAGCAAAGGCTGGCGGCGGAGAGGAATTGCTTGGCAGCGCCGGAAGCTCAGACGAAACTCTCTCCGAGGCCGCCGCTCGAGGGGTCAGCTCTCTGAGAGGCTGGCGGCCACTTCTCGCTCTCCTTCACTCGCCAACAGCCGCTCGCGCATTCCTTCCTCCTTCGACGACCGCCGCCGCCGCCGCCGCCTCTCGCATCTGCTTCGTTTGCGGCTCTCGTTAAGTGAAAGGCGCCCTCTGGAATAGGTCCCGTGGCGGCGGCGTACGTTGGAGCTACGTAAATTCGCATTTCCGGATTCTTAGACGTCTGCAAGCGGAGCCCCGACCTGCTACGAAGCTACTTAATTCGATCCGGACGGATCGTTCCAGGTAGTGCACCTTTGAACGTGGCATGCGGAGGAGCGCACTTAGCATCGAACGCTTTCAAAGCGCGGATGCCGAGGGTAGCTTGAATCGCACTTGAATTGGTGCAAATGAAAGAACTGAATGGCCGGATTTAAGGCGCGAACGCGCTACGGTAAGACTTTCGTTTGAGATCTGACGGCGCGTGATCGGTGCTCGAACTCGGGTACAAGTGGAAAAAGCGGAGGCGGGGCAAAATGAATGCGAGCTTTACATTGTTTTATAAACCCTTGGCTCGTTGAGCTAATGCCCTCCCCCACCTGCCCCCTGGCTTTGCCGCTGGCCGGGTGGCGTAGCCGCAGAGACGTCGGAAGTCTATATCAGCGAGCCGCATAGTCGGACAGCACTGCTCGCAGTGCCACGCGTGCGTCACGCTCCGCGCGGAGACCGGCGGCCTGCGGACGCAGCAAGAGCCGCGGGCCGCGTATCGTGCGCCCTCCGGTGGACCCGCCCAGTAGCCTATCCAATAGCATGGCGGATGACAATGGCGGCCTCCTCTGGAAGCGATCTCGGCAGCTTCGCGCCGTCGCCGCGCGCCGACCGGCGTGCCGGCTAGCACCCAGCTGCCAGTGGGGAGGTAATTTGGGGGGGGGGGGGGGGGCGATGGAGGTTGGTGGTGGTCCCTCCCACCTACGGTGGTATGGAGACGCGAGCCTTGACCTTGGATAAGCCATGCACGGAAGGGGCGTGGTGCCGCCAGACGAGCCGCTCGAGGAGCTCGTCTCTCATCCGCCGCCGCGGAATGCCGACTGCCGTCGCGGAGTAGCCGCCGCCTCGAATGGCGCCGCGTAGCCATTCTACCAGCGCGCCATTCTACCCGCGGTTGGGCGATGCGGGCGTTCCGGGGCCGCGAGCGGCCCCATGCGGTCGGGCTGCATGGACGGCCGCGCGAGCGCTGCAACGAGGAGCGCTTGCTTGCAGAACTCGGACGCCTCGCAAGCCGACGGTGCTGAACGCTCGCCCTCGAGTGCCCACTGAACCGCTCGTCTCGCCGGTCGGCGCGCGACGGCGGAAGCGGTAGCAACGACCGAAGCCAGGAATCGAAGCTTCGAGTCGCCGCTCAAGTTCATGGCGTACAGCGTGCCGCCGACGCTGCCATCTACGCCGCTTCGAATTTATCGAGAGGCGAGGTGCGAAGGCCGACCGAATTAGCTAGATAAGCTTTTTCAGAATTCGTGAGCTGCCCCCCACCCTGCGAATCGCCTCCGTTCGCCATGCGGCAGAGCTACCGTGCGAGTCAAGAAGTGCATGCACGCAAAAGCATGGCGAGTCTCAGCCGCTGCTGCCGTAGCGACCCTCATCTGCTTAGCACGTGGCGCCGTCATTTAATTTGTTGCACACATTTGTCTTGGATGATCTTCGGCTCTCAAAAAACTGCGATAGGGCGGCCGTCAGGGTGGCGGCTGCACTGTAGCGCCCGTTAGTTGGACGGTGCCAAAGAAGCGCCGAGCGCATTCGAACCCAAATTGACGAGTCCGAAGGGCGGTGTGCGCTGGTGAAGGAGAGTGCCAGGCTACAGCGACGCTACCATAGACAAATCAGCACTCGCTTGCGGCATTCATGTCGAATTGCAGACGTTACAGCGAGTCTCCTTTTCAGTTGCCTGGTTTTCGCGTGCGTCCACCTCGAGCTCTTACGTGAGGCTGGCTTTACGAGCCATTGGGCGGTGCTCTATAAAAAGCAGCGTCGCCGATCCCGCCGATTGAATGATCATCGTTGACATGCAAATATGACAATGGTCGTTAGTTTCACCTACCTTTTCAGGACCAGACAAATCATTCGAGCTGTTTGGATAGAGTTTGGATAGAGTGCGAACGTAATGCAAGCGCGCTCATCTTATTTTGCGCTTTTCCTCGCGTTATCGCGAAAATTTAGAAAGAGAATTAGTTTTCGGTAATCTCATTCCAGTTTTCCTCCTGCTGCATGCCGCATGTTGGAATGCGTCGGCCACTATTTCCGTTGCGAAGCTCTATATTTGCAATGTCTGCAACTTTCTTATCGCCAGGCGCTCGCTGTCTGCCTACGCTCCAGCGACTACCGTTGTCACGCAGTGATAAATCAAATTAAATGAAATTATGGAGAGCATTTCAATAAACACTTCAAATTCGCAGAAACCGTTCAAACTTTTAAATTATTTACTGAACCGATGGGAAAGAAGGTGAGCAAAGCTGCCTCCGAGTGCTACATAGAATCCGGATACTGAAAGCAGATCGGTGAGCAATTTTAAGGAGCATTTTCTCAGAGGAAACTTAAGCGGCATATTGCAAAGCTTCATTTGGATACATGAACCATAGGCTTTCCTCATCCTTTTGAGTTTCGGACTCACGCGTGTCATGCCGCCGGGCATGCACTGTCCGGTACACGTTTTCTGTGGTCGGCTGGCATTCTCGGTTTTATTGTCGCTCTGATTCAATTTACGCGCTGCTGATTAACTTTTCTGTCGCGCTCGCCATAATCACAAGAGAGTGTCGCACAGAAGCCTTTCGCGAGAAGCATTTGTATTCCACAGCTTATTAAGAAGCCGCGTCGTTCCTTACTATTGGTCTGCAGTCGTGGCAATACAATCAAGCTGTGGGTTATTGGCAACCGAAACGGAGAAATTGTTTCGCATTAACCACTTGAGCGGCAGCTGGCACGCATTAGGCATCTCTCGCCAGTGTGCAGAGGCTGGCTCTGAGCTCTGGGCCGGTCACTTAGCAATGATGCGATAGTGAAGCTGCAAGTGGCGCATTACGTTCCCACAAACTGTGCCGTCTCCTTATTTGTCGCAGGTGGCACAACATGGAATTCCTCAGGATGTTCCGAGCCGAGTTGCGTGGCTACTAGCAATGGCTCGGTTGGCCAGAGGATCCGTTACGACCCACGGGCGACGGCTAGCGACGTCGACGTAAGTAGCCTACAGGAATACCCACCCATGCTACGCCCATTTTGCCCAATTGCATAATGCAATCTTTAGGTCAAATGCAATTAGAGATGGAAAGAATCTGCTTGAGTCAGATGTGGCAGGCTTCGCAGCGTTAGAGCAATTGGTTGTTACGTATCCGACAGCGGCTTACCTGCAGGCTGCTATTGCCGAAGCAGATTTCAATAATGGCAAAACGAGGCACGTATGATCTCCCTTGCAATCTTGATACGTACGATGTGCGGTGCTTTCAATAAAACGCAAGTGTCAAGCACGTTCGAAATCCTACGCGACTTTGGACATAAATGTCTGAAGGAGCTGCCACACGTGAGGCTTTCTCCTTCATACCTAGCTGAACTGCTACATCAGTTTCAGCCTGTTCGCGCCCTCAGGTCCTCTGTGGACAATAAATTAGCTGTCCCATTCCTCCGCTTAAAGACAGTTGGCGACAGAAGCTTTAGCTCTGCAGGTCCTAGACTGTGGAACTCCTAGTGCTTCCACAATTCTTACGCAACGACATCTACTCTCCAACTGCCGACTATGGCACATCTTTTTCAGCGGTCCTGAACTGCTACTTCTATGCTACTCACTACCTCAACTGCTCTCCTCACTCTGCTATGCTTCCCACTTTCTCTTTGTTGCGTGAGACGAAGTCTGTTGGCCACCGAATGCGTACCGAAAGCCTCTTAGGCTGTGAGTGCGCTATACAAAACTCTCCTGCGTAACGCCCACATGGTCTTTATGACTTTGTGGAGTTACTGACGGAGATACATTACATTTCTACTTCGCCCATGCTGCTCGATTCCCCTTTTGACCTGTCATCGTAAGTAGAATGCTACAACACGACACTAGCTGACGTGCTCAACGAGTTTGCACCTCTGACTAAGCGCACTGTGCGCCCTCGCCCAGAGGGCCTACGGCTTACCCTAGACATTAAACTAGCCAGGTCTAATAAGGGCAAGCTTGGACAAGCATACAAAAGATCAGGGCTGACTGTTCGTCGACAGGCATACGAGGACTGCTGTAGATCGTACCCATCAATCATAGCAAAGGGCAAGTCTAGCTTCTATAAAAGCATTGTTGAATCACACAGATGCACAATCCAAAAATGCTGATGTCTAGGATCAACCGTGTCCTTAACCGAACCCAGATTAGCTCCGTATATAGCGATCCACGTGATGATCTAGCCGATCTCTTGCTTCTGTGTCAACAAGATAGACAATATCAGCGAGTCTATTCTTATGGTGGTAGGGTTCACTCAGTAATCCAGTCTCTCTCTCTCTATTCCATTCAGCACATCAATGTCTACATTCAAGGAGGCCACAAGTGACCTAATTCTGAAGCTCATACCCCAATCATAGAAGGCTACTGGTCCTCTACCTCCGTGACATCCTCGCGATTCTGAATAGCTCCAAAGCATCTGAATAGATTAACTAGGCACCCCCGCGTTGAACCATCCATTGGCTACTGAGTGATTGCCCTGTCTGATCCCACGTTTTATTGTCGCTTTATTGCTACGACGCCAGATGCTCTGTCAGCTACCCTTCTATCGTCTCCATCATTGCTTTGTCGTCAGTAGAGAATTCAGGTGATCTGATCAATAACTTATCAATTGTAAGTTAAGAAATTCTAAGAAGTTAGCTAATTGCCTCAGATATGACCCCAGCTATTTCCTGATCCCTTCAGGTTGCCAATAAAACAAAGACTGCTCAAAAGAGCTTCTAAGGAAAGCACCACACTCTCGCGAACACGCACACATACATACATACACACACACACACACACACACACACACACACACACACACACACACACACACACACACGCGCGCTCGCGAGCGCACCCATACACACGCGCGCACACACACCCACAAACACAAACACAGTCATACACACGTCCATACACCTCAAACATTTACAAAGAAAACATTCATGAAACAATGAGCGAATGGATGGGAGCTGAACAATAGCACACGAAGAGCAGAGCGCTAGGTAGAAGGTAGATATTGAACAAATTTATATCTGTAGATGAGTGCAGCTGCTCATATAAGTCTTCTTACCCACCGGAACCGTGGCACAGATGAGCCTTTAGATAGCAATAGACACGTGTCTGCAATGTAGGATAGAGAACACATTATTCGAAAGCACGACACCGTCGGGGTCGTGACGTCGACTATAATGAACGCATTCTCTAAGGAGCGTATTTTATTGCCCGGAGTGGGAGGCGTTTCAGATGTGATGATAACACAGTTAAGCCACCCGTTGTTAGTATTGAAGTAAAATTTTAGAAAAAATACAATAATAACGTTAAAACTCCAACCTTAAGGGAATTAAGCATTCAGGTGCAATGACTCTAGGCCGTAATGACAAAGACACACAAAAGTGGTTGTTATGTGAGTAACATTATGGAGACTTCAAAATACATCGCGAGAGCTCTCTAAGCAAATCTGGATTGACAATATTCAATCCAGATTAATATTGAGAGCTGGTCTACCTAATACAAATGCAGGGTAAATGTTCTTGACGCTCACTAGAAAGTTGGTCTAAATTTGACACACAGTCTAAACGAGCCGGCCTAATACAATTATTACCATTTACTAAGGAAAACCACGACTCATCTCTTTCACACATAGTGGTGTAAGCCTCCTCCTAATGCTCCCAAGTAATTTAGGGATAAAGTCCCTGCTTACCCTTTGGCCCCACTTAATGCTCTGTTTAGGAATAGAAGCGTTTGCTTTTCCCACAATACGAAACTAACTGCGATGGTCACGTGCCACCTGCTCTTACCTCATCCTGGCGGCTTGCTCTGACGCATTCTTTCCAGCCGCCCCTATCTGCAGCATCTGTCATTCTTACCTCGTAGACGGCTCTCATCACCAAGCGACACTTCTCAATTTAAATTGATACGTGAGATTAAGACGGCTGGCTACCGGAAAAGCGCGTCTACAGTCAGTCAGCCCTTCTGGGCGCCATTGAACACCTAGCCGAGTAACGGCTATTAGCTGGCTCCTGTGGCGGCGCCACTGCACCTCCATCACATGCATGCCAGATGCCGCCATCACAGGAAGCAGGCTGCTCAGTAGAGTTCGAAGGATGATGTGTTTTCCTGACAGCGGTATATAAAACACTGCATAATTACAGTCTTGCTGGGTGAGAGTGAGATAGTTCTCATGAATTTTGCACAAGTAAGAATAAGCACGATGTCTAAAACATTCCGGCCTATCAGGCTTTTTCGCACAGGGTAGCAGAGAAAGAGAGAGAGAGAGAGAGAGAGAGAGAGAGAGAGAGAGAGAGAGAGAGAGAGAGAGAGAGAGAGAGAGAGAGAGAGAGAGAGAGAGAGAGAGAGAGAGAGAATGAAAGTGAGAATGGAATGCGACTGCGAAAGGACAAGCGAATGACAGACTATGGGTGACAGAGACGGAGATGTGAGCGTCAGCCAAATGATGTAGAAGTAGATACATTTCTTGTTGGGTCACTCTCACGCTCGTCTTCATTCCATAAGGAAAAGTGGTTACTGTTGGGCGATAATCGACCTAGTTGGTCAGAGAAAACTAATTTAGGTCCCTACTCAGTGATTACGGACGTACGACCACCTAAGTGGTATAATTATGGCGTTTGAAGCTGATAGTTCTGGGGAGAGCTAGTGGTCCAGTCGCAGTACCTCTTGCAAACTGTAAGGATTTTGGTTACTCTCTGGTGGCATGTCCATTACAGCTATGAGCGTCACGTAAGCAGAATGGACAATATAAAGTGATGCAGTCTACGGGACTTCCGTTTCCCACGATGCTGCCACGGTCACATGTGATCTTGCAGTGCCGTTTGCAGATTTATGCGAGGAGCACCTGCTGCGAGTTTGACAAGCTGCGCTCGCAGAGCTGCACTGGGATGCAAAGAAACCTCATCGTGGTGTTAGGAAGTGCGATTAGACTCAGAAATGGCGAGACTGCCGGCCTTCGGCAGGACTTTGCCGTAACTCAATTAAGTGCACCGAAACGTTAGGTCGTCTCTGGCTGACAGAAGCTTAACTAGCAGCAGCAAACGCAATGCTGACGGACGTTTAACTAACAGCAGCGGCCTAGCATATGCTAGGAGCAGACGTGCCTGCTTGAGCCTAATTACATAAGATGCCCAGTGCCCGAGTGCTGCTAGTTCGTCCATCCTTAGTTGGCTACTGAGTAGTGGTGACTGCAGCAGCTCAGCCCAGTTGGTGCCAGCGACTTGTGTGTGATAGCATCAATGGTAAAAAAAAATGGTTGATTCTAGATGAAGGGTGATTATTTGACGCCGAATGCACGTGCGCTCTCAACGGACACATTACTCTCGATGCGGTGACCTGCACGTCCAGCAGAATGCAATGTATAGAATGTGGACTGCCAGAATTATGGTTTCAGGGATATTTCTGGACAATTTTTCAAGAATTCTGCGTAGAATTCTGGACTGCAATGTAAGCGAGATGACGTCAGAACGACAAGGGATGAGATGTTCGTAGGAGACGAACGAATGCCTCAGGAGTGACCTCGATAAACAGCTAAAAAAGTGCATGCGAGACTCGAGAGAGAATGAGGCGCCAGAGGATGACACTACGACAGGCGATTGAACTCGAGAGGATGACACTACAGAAGGCGGCACGCCAGAGGATGGGACACGAGAGGGCGATACACTGAGGCCTGTTGAGATAAACAGATGGATAAATAGATAGCTAGCTAGCACAGAGAGAAAGGCCTGCTGATTATCCACCATGCCATCGCCATCTCGTTACACCGACGAGTGCAGTTATACTCGTGCATAGAGTGGCTTACTATTCAGGCTCACGGTGCTGTGTGCACTAATCGAGGCTCTGGTTTTCAGGTATCCTGCAGGAACTCGCCTGAACGGAGCCTCCAGAGGTCTCCTCCGGTCTCTAGACGAGTGAAATGCTGCTGACGTGAACTTCAGGAGCGGCACCGGTTTGACGGTGCAGGGAAGTCTTGCTCGGCGCTGCGACGGCTGTCGGTGTTGACTACGAAGACTAAACGGCTACACCAGCATCTGGGAAGCAGGTGTCTGAAAAGTCCTCTTAGCCATTTATCTTATTTATTATTTATTATAATTTATTCTTTCTTCTTATTTATTCCTCTGAAAGCCATTTATCTTACAGCCTGATGAGATGGCGAA
This sequence comes from Cristatella mucedo, assembly GCA_009760855.2. Classification (NCBI taxonomy): domain Eukaryota; kingdom Metazoa; phylum Bryozoa; class Phylactolaemata; family Cristatellidae; genus Cristatella; species Cristatella mucedo. The sequence continues at coordinate 213,838 of WPIO01000003.1, read as the reverse complement.
TACGAAAGTTGATACCTAAGCATTGACGGTTATGATACGGGTTTCTCTCATGGTTTCGGTCAGAGAAGGAATGAATTTAAGGAGCGAACGGCAAAACATTGGCATCTACGTCAGTCGGATTATGTCAGTGCTAGAAATGATAAGTACTGCCTCAAGTAAAAAGTTGATATGTGGTTGCGCTACCAAATTTGAATTCATGGTTGAGCACTGGTTACGTAATAGCTGGTGCTGAGCACATCGAGCCCCTGTGCGGCTGCGGATTATATACAGCTCTACGCTAGAAACTTGAACTCATCATTACTGTAAGGTATTATTTTAATGGCTATCAAACTGCAGCTCACGCTGCATGCGTGTGCGTGCGTCGCTGCAGATTCTATGGCTGATCAGCCGTGTTTCGAGGCTTCGCTGGTTTCGTCAGTATCTGTCAAGGGTCCACAGCGACTAGCCTCGCTAAACAAGGACAAGCCTCTGTGCCTGTGGCAAAGTACTTGAGCTCAGGAGCCTCGTCAAAAGAGGCTCGTAACGACAGGAAGTGGAATTAGCAACAACTCTCAAAGCACTGATTTCACTGTGCAGGGGATCGCATCTGGACAGTATCCGTAGTATTTATAAGCGGTCGCTCTTTAGAATACATTTTTACGCACAATGGATACCTCTGAAGGGTTATTTGGTCTACATGCGTAGAAACTGCACGCGGTGAGTGAATTATAATTACGTTTCGCTTGCTGCATAAACAACATTACATTTGAATAGCAGTAATTATAATGACACACTTGATACAGCGCCTTCAGAGAACTCAATCTTTTTCTGGGCGCTTTAAATTTGCCATAAAGGAAACACGAACCTTGTTATGCTCTACAACATACGCACTAAGCAGAAATTTCTATGGCTTTATACGGATTTCAAGCGGCGAATAGGTTGACTCAGTGACTAGCGCTCGTGTTCTAAAATAGAAACTAAAGGAATAGAAGTTATATGTGTAAAGGCTCTGCCACAAAGCTCTAGGAGAGAACTAAAGTAAACTCAACAATCAATGTACAGAAACAGCAAAAGACGTGGAGATTTAGGCAGAGCAAAGCATTTAAAGTCAAGGAGGCTGCACTTTTTTGTAAATATCTAAACTTCAAACCCACAAACGTTCAAACCTTCAAACGGTTGCATTTGAAAGCTTGCGTTTAAATTTCCCTTTAAGACACAGCGACTATCAGGTACAGATCAAAAGCTTTCCTTCAGAACTCGCAACTCCTGCTCCTTCGTGTGTGTGTGGTTTCCCTGAAGCTGAAACACTTGAAACGGCTGACTAGGAGGGAGAATAAAAATAAAAATAAATATATAGACTCAAAACGGATATGGTCGTATATATATATATATATATTTATCTGCTTTACTGCTAAACGCCAACTTATTACTACTAGTCTTTGCCTAGTGAGATTTTAATAGTGATTGCCGAGCTCAACTAGCGTAGTGATCAAAAGCGGGTTCTCTGCACGCTTGCGTATTCTTTAACGTAATATTCTTTTAAATGCTGAGATTTAGCGGGTGCGAGTAGACACATTTGGACAGCAGCACCTTCTGTAGATCTTCGTAGAGCAACGGCCCGGCAACATCGAGGCTGCAGGAGCGGCACTAATGGCGTAGCGTGATGAGCCGAAGCTGTCAGTGACAGAGACAGAGAATCAAGGAGTTACAGTGAGCAGAGTGCGTGATTATAGTGGATACCAATTATTCGCAATTGTGAGATTATGCGATAGTTTATGGCCGAGGCCATGCAAAACAGGCCGGTGCTCTGAGATAGTCTAGCAGTTGTGATTCAGGAATAGGCGTGGGTAATGAAGCTGGTTTGAGCTCTCTAGACATGACAGCCGTCGCTGTACGCTTGTGCCGCTGTTGAACGCATGTAACCATCCGCTTTTGTCAAATAGACGTGTCTAAATCGTAGATACGGACTTGATATGTAAAGATATGAGCGCTCTTCGTCCTAGCTGCGTTCCTGATACAATGTCGGCACGATACCTGCGGGCATCGGTGCAGCACCTGCGAGTAGCTAGCCACCTGCCGCAAGGTTCAGACGTCACCCGGTATTCGTCGCGTATCAGCGGAGACCGGCAGCGCTACAAGCGCTGCGTTTGCGACCGGGTTCTGACCGGACGTGGAAGGCGCACGCTGCGTTTTGGCGATGCCGATACTTCGCTAGCCAGGCGACCCGTCGTGCCTCTTTACTCGCCTCTAGGCTGGGGCAAATAAAACTGAAAGCCTTCTCAGGGGTCGGCTCAAGTAAATCTGACGCAGGCCCTTGTACGAGAGCTCCGTAAGTAGCCTGCTGAGAAAGCCCAGAGCGACGGGCGTGCCGCTATCTACCCAATCAGCGGGGCGCTAAGTGGCCGGCCAGCAGGGCACGTGCGCCTGGCACCTAGGCCTGCGCCTCGGCGTCGCTCCAGCCGCTCGCTGCCAGCTAGCGCAGATCCTCCGGCGTCGGCGGCGGCGGTGCGTAATGCAAATGCCGGCTGCCCGCGACGGAATGGCGGTGGTGAGCTCCGAGCTCACTAGCACCGGTTCCGGCGTCAGTTATACGGTGCTCGCGTACAACGATGTGCAGATGTTTCTTGTGGCTGCTACCGGGCGGGGGTGGGCGGGCGTAGCGAATTTTACGCCCGGGTAGGAATAGGGCCTTAAGCGAAGCGCTCGTAACGCTGCTATTCACAGCCAACGTGCGACCAGTGCCGGCGACGCTCCTGCCCTGGCATCGTGGCTAGCGACTTGGTGGCGATGCACGAATGCACGCAGGTACTCCGACATTTGCTGGACACGGAAGCACTGAAGACCACCCGCACGTTAAGATAACAAGTCAACACCCAGTTCGTAGAGACGTCTATATTACAGCCACGGAGGGTTACAGGCACTCAGCAGCGGCCAGTACATACGCCGGTTCTATTCCGGCTCAGTGGCATTGAGCACCACACTGCTCCAATGCCTAGGCACTCATCTCTGCTATTATAAGTCACCGGCTTCTACTTTGCCTTGGCCATAGATTATCGCACAATCGGCTCCCAGCCTCGGTAATTCAGGAGCCTCGAATAATGGACATCAGCCGTAATCTGACTGATTTAGAACTACGCCGTTTCGCTGCCACTTTGGTACACGCTGCGAGAGACCCCTAAGAGTATCGCCGCCCGCCTGGCTGACTGCTAACGCGGGGATTCTAATTCCAGTTCGTGTGCACTGCATGCCAACCTAAACCTAAATTTGAATATTTAGGTAAGGGTATACAGAGGCTAAAATGGGGCTCGGCGATTTAGAGGCATCGAGATCACTACCAGTAGGAATATGGCGGGCTACTTTGCTCTGACTGCCGTTATAGAGGTCTCCCACGGTTGTTCCGATTTGCATTTTTGAATAGAGACATGACGATGCGCTCACGAGTTCCGTTTAGCAGCGCCTCCATTCTCTAATCCTTTGGAGGATCGTCTCTTCATAGCACACTAGGTAAGGCGGTTGCTTTTCACGACCTCGGTCCCGAGGTCGTTGGTTCGAATCCTGCGGTGGGCGATCTTGTATTGCCGCTGCAAGCAGTGGTGATAGCCGGAAAGGCTCTTCTGTCGCTACATAGAAGAGGCTGTTACATCAGCCAGTATTTTCTTATTTGCTCTTTCAAGGGCAGATAGACACGCTTCTTTTCAGCATTTATAAATTGACGTGAAAGAGATCACTAAATTCCCCAAGGGCGCTATGGCGTTATTTTATTATTAGTATCACTAGTCTATATACCCATGACAAATACCGGGAAATTGCATTTTTGCTTTGAAAGGAGAGTCGAGGAGACGTCGTTGCATATACCGGCTACCATAGCGGATGCTATGGCAGGACAAGGGGCTTTATAGGTCACGTGCACTTATGGGAAGTCTCTAGTCTTGGTACAGACACCGGCAAGAATCAACTAAGTCTTAGTAGTATGCGCCCGCCAGGTTAAGAAGGTAGCTGACATGGGTAGCGATGACACATCGTAAGTCATCTCTACCGGACCCAGAGAGAAGACAGCCCATGCTGACACCTGGTGGACAGTGCTGCCCGTACCGAACAGAGAGGCTCTCTAGTGGTGCAGCGGTGGCGGCGAGGCGGCTGGCGGCCAGGCGTGCGCCCGACTTGAGCAGCGGGCTGCACTCCTCAACCTGCCTGGGCTGAGCGGCCCGCCGACGCAGCCGCCGCCGCCACCACGGCGGCGCCCTAGGCTGCCAGGCGATTCTCGGAGCTCTCATGCCCGTCTGGCCCGATTGGATTTCTCGAGGGACGCGCTTCGACGATGTGTCTAGTTTCCTCACCCTAGTCACAGCGAGTGGCGCAGCCCGCCACGCCGAGGTGGTGGGGAGTGGGTCGGTGGGACGACGGTCGGTCGTGGGGCGGCCGCGTCGGCGTCGGCGGCGGCTGGCGGCGGGCGGCGGCTGGCGGCGGTGGCGGCGGCTGGCGGCATCGGCGGGCGGCGGCGGCGAGATCGGCTGGCTGGCGCTGACCGGCTCACTGCTAAGAGCGAAACGAAGGTCCGCCACCGCTGATCGATCTGAAAGGGTTGAACGTCTCGGCTGCACACTGAATGCAGCTGCACAGGTTAATCCATTTGACCGTTAGTCAGCGGCCCTCGGCTGGAGCCGCGGGTGGCCACGTCGGCCGGAGAAGGCAGAAAGCCTTGACCGCATTCATCAAGCACTTACGAAACGCGGCCTTGGCTCGAGACAGCGGCACCTAGGGTTGGCGCAAAGAGTTTCTATTTTTATCTTCGATGGAGGTAGCCTTAGCTCGCGTCTAGTGGACAGGGCTGCGGCTGCTAAAGATGGCGACGTCCATCTGTAGAGCCGCATGTCACCGTCGGGCCGTCTTTCGCAAGGTACGAGAGAGCTTGACTGACCTTGAACGCATGTGATGCGACACCATGAAAACGCAGGCCTTCATCTGCCGAGTCGGAATTACGCCACGGTTAATAGAGCTGGTTCGTCGGTCGCATGGTGCGAGTATTAGAAACCGAATGGCTCCTCTTGTTTTCATGAATGCACATTACATGAATTGTGATTTACATGAATTACATAAATAAATGAATTACATGATGTAATTTCGTAATTCATGTAATTCATAAATATGCGCATACATGGAATTTTCATGTATGCGCCCTTCCATTGTCGTGCAACGAATTTTACTGGCTCCCTGGTTCTGTCCGTGCAGGACTATTGCAATTCCATTTTGGCAATTCCATTAGGCCACTGCAGCTGGGGATGAATATGGCTGTAAGGCTAGTCCAAAAACTCTTAGAGATTTGGCCGTGTGTTTCCTTTGCTGAAGGAACTGCCAAGGCTCCTGGTTGATAACAATAATAATAATAATATTAGCTGATTTAGCAGCCCCATTGTATAGGAGCAGGAGAGCCTTACCCACTATTACCACCGCTTGCCGTTAGCAATAAATGAGGCACTGCAGGATTCGAACCCACAACCTTGGTTGTGAAGAGCGAGGACTTTACTTCTTAGGCTATTATGGCCCCTAAGCGGATGCAGAGCAAAGCTCTTAAGCTGACCCACAAGGTCCGCCACGGCTCGGCTCTATTCGTATGAGGCTGAACTGTTTCACCAGTTTCAGCCTCATCGTACCTTCAGGTCCTCTAGAAAGTAAATTAGTTGTTCAATTCCTTCGCTTAAAGACTGCTGGTGACAGAAGCTTTTGCTCTACAGAGCCCAGAATGTGGAACTCACTTTCACGATTTTTAAGCAACTAAATTACCCTCCTGCAGGTGGTTGGGGCACATTGCCAGCCGTCCTGAGCTGCTACTATTATACTATTTACCTCCCCGACAGCCATCCCGACTCAGCTATTATTCTCATTTTCTCTTTGTTGCGTGATATAGGTCTGTTGTCTACCTTATGGTACCAAAAGCCTCACAGGCTTTGAATGCAATATAGAACACCCACTTAGTCATAGTGACTTTGTGGAGTTACAGACGGAGTTACATTACAGTACGTCTGCATTAAATTTCTAATTAAACCGACTGCTGAAGCTACAAACTTGATTATTGACAGAAGTCCGAAAACGCTTGAGAAGGCTCGAGTATTGGTTAAAAAATCATAATTCATGCGTATAGCGCCCGAAGGGAACTTTATCTCTATTCAGGTGCTTCATGTACACCACAGGGCTCGAGCCCAGGACCTCGGTCATTAAATACACTAACCTTGACCGTTGTTCAAGGCGAGCACCTAGCCAACGGGGCCGTTTACACTCATCCCGCGGCGAACAAACCCTGAAATTATTACGGTCGAACAAAACCAGTGGCTAATCTTCTCATGCAAACGCCAGAGCTTTAATGCAAAATTGGCCAGTCTTTTGATCGGTGAATAGTCGTTGTGCTTTCTCATTCCAGCTCCAGTATGTGAGCATGGATCACCAGCCATTAGGCAACTCTTTCTTCACTTATTATGGCCTACTGTGCCAAATTTCAGTAGCTACTATCTTGTGGCACATTGAATAGGGTAAGGATTGCATGCATCTGACATTACTTAAAAGAAAAAACTTTGTAGGCGCATCAAAATTAACCCTTGTGCGCACGAAAGGAGACAATCTTTAGAATTTTTTAACCAACAGCAGTTTCGTTGAAGTGTTACGGTAGACTGACTACATTACGCTTTGCCACCACTATTCAGTTTCAAACTGTTCAGCTTAAAATGTTGACCAAGAACTCTGGGCTACACTGTCGTTTGACTAGTCGAATTGAATTAGAGTGAAATTGGATGCTGACGAATGAAAAGAGATCTCCCGAAAGGAATGTGCGCCGAGTTACTTGGAGCTTTAGGTCACTTGCTCGTCCCTGTCTTTTGAAGCTAGCGTACACGACTATCAACAAAATGGAAGAGTGCAAAAAATTGGCTTATATAAATGCACGATGGGCTTCCCCTGCAGCGAACATTTCTGAAACAATAAGATCACTAAGACGTCTACCGAGAATGTCCGGATCGGATGTGCCTGCAAGACCCAAGAACCAATGACCAACGCATTTTACACTCTAACGGCTTGCGTGAACAAAGTGAAGAGGCTGCTGATAATCAAATAAATCTAAAAGAGCAAAAATAAAGATGTATATATGCAAACCAGTCGGAGAATTTTGTATGCATAATCCCTTCAACGCATACTGCTAAATAATTTGTACCCTTGAAGCGCACAGTTTTACATGCACTGGAATTAGCGCAATTTGACAATCATCATCCAGTTGAACGGGCATTGCTTCAGGTACCATCGTTGTGCTGAGATGTAGTAAAGCTTAAATTTTCGAGAGGAAACATTTTGCTGACACTCAATCTTGAGCTCGGCTCGTCTGGTCTGTCGCAACTTACACTATACGCCACTTTCATTGACCTGCACTGGCTCCCCTCAAGCAGCTAGCTTATCCGCTTCAAGCTCCCCTCGTTTATTTGCACAAACTCCATTCTATTGGTGGCCCAGCCTAACTTTTTGATGTACTTTATAACAAGTCTTCCCGTCTTATCAGTCACTCCGTTGAGTCTAGTCGCTTAGTACATCAACCTCAAAATTTTCTTTTAGCCGTTCCTCTGATGCTTAGCGTGAAAAATTCCAGAACTCACTACCAATTAAAGTTCTGATACTTCTTGCCTTGAAACAAATTTGAAAGAAAGATAAACACTCGCTTGCTCCTCGAAGCATGTAGTCGGGGCCAAAGTGAAGTCTGCTCTATTTCCTATCACCACTTAAGCTGCTGCACATGTTATTTCTAATCAATTGATCTATTAGAGCACTACACACAATTTATTATAATTTCTCTGATTATTTAATGATGGAAGTTGTGTTTCTTCTGGTATGCCTTTTTCTACCGGTAGAAATGGAAGTTTGACGCTATGGCTAAAGTATCACTGCTAATAAGAAGATATCCGCCTTGGTGTTGGTGATTTAGGCACTTCAAGAGGTTTCACTGTTGATGCCGAGAAGGAGGAGGAGGAGGCGATCGCGATGTTAACTGGGAACTTAACTGCTATATAATATGAGGAAAATCTGACGAAGAGAGAGAGTGCCGTATTTTTCAATTGAACGCAGGACTGCTACATACAAATTCACACATATTCACATTTAGGTATGTATATATTTTACGATTCTCTTGCTCTGTCAGGATGCCACGATTCAAAAGTCATGTTACACAATAAATCTGTTCCGTCATATATAACTTGAATCAAGATTGAAATGCTGCAACACAAGATGATATTAAATGCAACGAAGTCAATTTTAAAATGTAAATTTTTTATGATGCTGTCCTTTATTCTATTGTGACAGCTTACAAGTTCTGGAGGCTTAGAATTTTGTGAGATCATAGATAGATAAATGAGGAAATTGTAGATTAACTTCAATATTATATACATAAATCCTTAGTACTATAGATACGAGAAAACTGTGTAAAGATTGAGGTTTTGATAGTGACCAAATGCAAATTTCGGCTGCCTTTAGAGATTTTTGATTACCAATAAAATAGTCGAATGACAAGGCAAACCCAGATCTCAGTGGCCATCTATTTAGTGCGTATTTTTTCACCATTCCGTTTCGTGTTTTCCGCACTTGCATGCAGAATAAAGGAAACAGAAGCTGGTAAGGAGAAACGTTATCTCACACAGATGTGGTATAATCTATAGATACTTAACACATGTAGATAGCGGCAATGGGTTCTTATGCATACTTCATAATAGCCTTTCGGCCCAAAACAAACCAGAGTGACGCTTGGAAGCACTTTCAAAAGCCAATAACCTTAAGCTTCCTGCTTGTACTTAATCCCGTTAAGACATATGTATCCACAATAAATATTGGTTCAATAACCGAAATTACACAGAGCTAATTTAAATGTTGAGAAACAATTATAATGAAAATGAAACCACTCAGTTCAACAGAAAATTTATGAAAGCAATTCTTTACTCATATACGTGTTAGAATAAAGTAGAAAAAGATTTTAAGTGCAACTGTAATCTCAGTAGAAAAGCTGTTTTCATGAAAAGAGCAGAGCTTGTAAAATTAAGTGCGTTAATATCAGAGGAAATTAATTAAACTGTAATTACATGAAATAAAAAAGAGCAAGTTAACTAATCACTTCAAGATCTTTGAAGGCTCTCTCTTCTACCACATAGGGATTGTCTTTGGACTTGTAAGCATCATTATCCTGGCCCGCATCAGCAGTGACACCAACGATACCAATCTAAAACAATAACAAGCTTGGCTTGAGGAATATTTTGGTGGGCGAGCGGATACATATTAATAACTAGTTGGCTGATTAGTATTACGTATCGTAGAGATATTTATTACATTAATGATCAAATTTCCTTCACCATTTATGCGACCTCACCATATTTTGTACTGCATTCGTGATGAGGCAGCTTAGCACAGAAAACCTACCGTTTAATTGTAAAAAAAATCAAGTAGGAAAAATGAATTTTGCATAGTATTAGCCAATCAGTAACAATTATGACATTACCTTTTCCGTTTCTCTGCTGGAACGGCACCTAAGGAATGTATAAGGCAGACTAAACAGGCAACAGTGGGCCACCGCTTATATGAAGTGCCTACTATGCAGCGAATTCCCGTTTCAATATATAACTGACTCACTGCCATTAGCTACAATTTTACTCAAATAAGTCGTGGCTGTACATTAAATTTAGTGCCTTTCTGACTTTCGGCTTCTTACACTGCCTCTACTCCCATCACAATTTCTACAGTGTCGGAAGCATTAAAATTTGAATGGCAGCCAACTTCTTCAATTTGAATGACTATAAGACAAAAAAGCTAGCCACGGGAAAGACTAATGAGGTCACTGAAGAACTCGGCTGTCATGCCTTACCTTCTCTAAGCTATGTAAAACTATACAACTCGGACAGGCTTAGATAAGGGCTTACGAAGCAAAGTTAGTCCGTGCGTCCGTGATTTTCCCCTGAGACTTTGGTTAATTCTTAGTCACAGATCTTTTTGCGCGTGCAACAAGACTCTTGCAGAACTCTCCAGCCAGGCTTGTCTGTCACAAACTTCGAAACTGCCACATTGCACCAAGCCCTTTCGACTTGCACAGGCTCGCCATAAAGCAATGATCGTTCAAGGTCCCATCACCCGATTTAAGTTATCTCCATTCTGTTGCTCCGGCGTACCTTTCAGAAGTAGCCGATGCCCAGCTTTCTGGTAATCTTTCCAGCCACTCTTCCTGAAATCTATCGGCGCCCAAGCGTTGAGTGCGCATGCACAAACCAAGCCTGGAACTTATTACCAATTGAAATAACGTCAGCTAAACTAATTTGATGAATTTTCAAGTTAGACTGAACATTCATCCGTTCGTCATAGGATTTACACAATCTAAATGAATCAGTAATAGGAATTATCAAAAACTTCTCTGGCGCGCCAAGAGAAGCAAATTTATATGTAATTCTTTTGGAAATGTCGTCAGAAGGGAAGCATGGCAATTGCTTAGTGATAACATGCACAGTGCCAGCTTGGGTAAGCATATAAACGGAAATTCACAATGACTGAGAGAATACTGATGCCGTGACAATGATCGAAGCGATTTCGGGAATTTTCGTGCATATGAATTTTAAGTATGATCTCTAAAGTATTTGATGATGGCTAGTGCGCAGCTATGCGACTCGGTCAGGGCTGTGGATGGTATGATACGAAACTTGATTAGGATTATTATCGCCGATTGGTATCCCGGCGAAAGAGAATACAGAGACCTCAAAGAGAGTGCCAGAGCCTCGATTTTGGAATGGGAGAGACAAAGCAGATTAGTGAGAATATACTGGCTGTTTTGTATGAGATTGTGCTTGTTGAAAATACGCATGCTGTTTATTACGAATCAGTTTATGTGCTTTTTTTCCAGCATATCTATAATGCTTAGAATGAGCCTTGGATCCTGTGTGCGCGCTATAATTAATGGTTTCCGGAAGTAGAAAAGAAAAAATTTGTTTTCTCCTTAGGTTGGTGTACATGCAAAAGGAATAGATATTTTAACATAAAAGCGTAAATCTACTTTCCGACAGGAATCGGGTTTGTCTCACTCAGATTAATATATTGATATGCTATGTCCTATGGAATTATTTATTATTTGTTCGGTATATTTTACCGTCTATATTACTAAATATTGATTTATTAGGGAAGCACAGTAAGGGTGGCCCTCAGCTTGTCTCACGTACGTAGTCACTGAATCGTTCCACGCGAATAGTTTGATCTCTGTGATTAAATAAATCTACTGACAGTCATGAGCCAAGTAACAAAAGGAGCATCATTTCATGCCGAAGGCATTATAAGTCAAGTGCATAATGTATGTTCGTGCAATGAAACCAGCAATTGGTATCACTTCGAATGAATTAAAAGTCAAAAAGAGCTTTTAGTGCTGATTCGCTAATCGGTGCTGGAAAATATGAAGGAAGCATGGGTAACTTGCCAGCTGCAAGTTTTGAATCAACATCAGCCGATATTTATCTTCTTTTTTCGCAGATGAATTAACTGTAAAAAGGGTAAGAGACTCGACCTGCGTGTACTGCGCTTCACGATTTATAGCTTATGATGTATCGCCTCCAAAGCGAAGGGCAACTCGCGAAAAAATCTCTACTGAGCAACTAAGCAATATATTTGGTGGCAATAATCTCAGCAGAAGCGCTCCGAGTGGTAGCTACGCTTAGAAAGCATACGTTTTGCATGCGAAGTGGTCTGAATTGTTGCAATTATAAAGCTAGAGAACACAACTAACTTTTGAGCACCGTCATTTCTACTGCGGCTGATTATTCTTTGCTGCTTTTTACAGGCTTGCCCTGGATTCGAAACGAGAATACTTTCTCGCAGCAACGCTCTAACCAAGCAACATGGTCTTGAAACTAAATCAAAGCTCAGCTGATTAAATAGCTTTTTTTGAATAACGGCAAAAGTACCTTAGCGAATATCACCACAGCTTTAGGTGGGCAGTAAAGGATCGCCCACTACAGAGCTCGAACCCACGACTCAAGTCGTGAAGAGCGAGTTCCTAGCCGTCGAACCAAACCCGTAAGCAAATTCATTGACGAGAAATTCAAATCAATAGAGCAGACTGCGCACATTACTCGGCTTTCAGTCTCGGTCAAGCAGAGAAATACAGCGTAAAGCAGACCTTCTAAGACGAAATGAATCCGCGATGCCTGCCAGCTGAAGTTCGTCATTCCTGCTGGCGCGCATGGCAGTCCACACAGTCCGATGAAGAGTTTTAGCGTGCGCTTGGAGCCCCGCTTGGAGGCGCACAAGAATTTCAAGAAGGTGGTTGCAGGAATCTCCGGCTAAGAGTACGGATAATCAATTAGTGCGAAATAGAAGCGAATTCTCTCACAAGTTCTGACGGGCAGACGGCAGGTGAAAGCATGAGCGTCCGAGCACGTTCTGCTGTTATTTTATCCGGCTCAACCTCCCTGCACTCGACCGACTTTAACGATTCGCGGGCGACAGTGAAATATTGAACAGGTCGTTTTGATGAGCGTTTACGATGAAACTGGACGCGGCGATAGTCAAGACGGCATGTCACCAAGGCCGAAAAGATGGCTAAGCGAAGAGGCCGCTATTGCTCAAATTTGCAGGCAAAACGAAATCGTCGAGTTCACTAAAGAGTGAGTAGAGAATGCAAGTGAGGATAATCTTATAGAATAGCACGTATCGCAGGTCTACTGCTATAGGAAAGACTAAGCAAGCTTAACCCGCACGTAGCGGGTTAAATCTGCTCAGGTGATTTGCCATGATTGCATGCTGCCGGATGACCGGCGAAACCTCGACCGCTGCAGGTGGCGTGACCTGCGTGCGCCACAGACCAAGTTCTCTTAGGGCGCTATGCGAATGAATATAAATACATATACGAATCTATATACATTTAGCTGACGACCGAGGTCGTCAGCTACGTTCACCTTGACCTAGGTCGGGGCGAGCACCTCAAACACTGGCCCAAACCTGTGTGGCTATGATTGAACGTTCGAATTAGTTGAGGAATAAGCGAGAGTTTTACGATGGACAGAAAGCGAAGTGTAACGAATGGGCGGCGTCGGAAATGATCAAAGCTCCGAAGCAGCGCCCGGGCTCGTAAAATGGAAAGCTGAAAATCTCCGCCAAATGTTGAAGTAAGGAGCGAGCGGCCAGTGAGGAGGCTGGGGCTAAGCCCACGAAGACACGGCTAATGGTGTAGACAGTTTGCATAGCAAATACCATTCGTAAAATGCACATGGTCGCGAACGTGCGTTAAAAAAAGCATAAAATTTATTTGCATAGTGCCCCAAGAGAACTTGATCTCTATTCAGGCGCTTCACATGCGCCTCGGGGCTCTAGCACACGACCTTAGCCAGACCTTGGTCGGGCGAGCACCTTAACCGCAGGACCACCCACACCAGCATGGCGTTGCCTAAACGACTCAAAGGCCCAATTTACTACTTGCTATCGTACAGTGTGATTCGGCTCGCTGTGCCAGCAGGTCTGCCTCGCGTGCTTTTGTAATTTGTTTTTTATTTTTAAATAGGAAAACACAGTATGCTGAGATTATTCCCGAAATACTCGTTCTTTCCTTATTTGATAAAGTTACGTGACAGCAGGTGGAGAATAAAAGAAAATTTGCATCGTACATTATTGTGAAAATTCTTATTAGGAAGTAGTTCTTCTAATGCTAGAGTCAGTTCTTTAAATTCTCTTTTCCTCGGTAACCACGGTCAGATCCGCGGTCCTTGATCCTTGGAAAATAAAAAAATAGGCCTACTGGGCCATCTACGCGAATTGTCGTTTTTGTTTAGGACGCAGCTTATTCACAGCGCATAAAGGAGCATAGCCCGTTTACATTCATGTTACGTTTAAAATGAAGTTAATTTATTTCCCACGCATAATTGTCGTATGCAATTAATGAGCGTAGTACGAGTACAACCTACATATTTCCATTCCTTAAGCGAGAGAGAGAGAGAGAGAGAGAGAGAGAGAGAAAGTCGATAAAAAACCTTGTTGCCCTATATCGGCATATGTCTATTGTGTATTCTCGATACAACTTCCAAGGTTTAGGTACTTAGATTAGATGTCTGGACAAAAGATCACGAGTTTCTTCGTGATAGACATTATCTGCTTAGGGGCTCAGTTTGATTTTCCAGACAAGAAGCACGCAAATAATACCAACTTGAGGTGTGCTTCCTTACTTACCTGCGACGTTCTCACATGATAAGGGAAGTTCTTATTCGCCGCTGTTGGCCTGGTAAGTATCTGAAATTAAAACAAGCAAGTTTGCACATCTAAGCATGAACATGACTGCAGGTAACCATAACAGGGGCGATGATCAGCTGCTTCTCTGGTGGGTAGCTACGCACCATAAAAGCGGCTTATGCGGACTTTGGTAGACTGTTGAACACTTAAAATATGGTACAGCGAAAGCTTCACAATTTAAAGATTAAAGTCAATGTCCATAGTTAAGAATAGCATTCACCGCGACGAAGTGCTAAGGACGAGAACTTTCAAATAGCACCACTAAGCAGGCTACCGGCGCAAAGCCTCAGGTGCTAGTCCCATCAAATGTAAGGTCTAGACCTCAACTCCTGCCTGTCTCAAAGCCAAGAGAGAGAGAGAGAGAGAGAGAGAGAGAGAGAGAGAGAGAGAGAGAGAGAGAGAGAGAGAGAGAGAGAGAGAGAGAGAGAGAGAGAGAGAGAGAGAGAGAGAGCACACGTCCCTGAAAACTAATCAGCTCATGCTTTTATGCCACCAACTATCGATTCCAAAAAAACAGGCTTTTATTTTTTGTACATTCAGGAACCGTGAATAATTATAAATATTTCCGAAGTGATAATCTGGCTGATGTGGAGCCACGAAATTTGAGTACACTAGTGCGCAAGAAACTCACTGCCTGTGGACTCGCATTGCCGAGTCATAGCTTAAAACTCTGAGCCATATTGCCGCGTGGCGGAAGGATGCGCCATCTTTCCTCGGGACGGAAAGATGCCATCTTGCCGCATGACGGACGGAAGGACTGAAATTCTCGCTGTAATTAGTAGAGGTGTCAGGAAGTTTTGAATTTCATGCTAGGCAGCTTTGCAGCAATACTGCTAGCTTTAAGTCCTACTAGTACAATAAAAGCGCCCGATTCTGTCAGCACGTAACCGTCTCACTGATTCACGACTCAAGATGGCTGAGGACTGCAGCCAGTCAACAATGACAGTCAGGCAGCCTGAGTGTGGGCGGTTGAGCAATGAACCATGTCTTACCTATTTAACTACTGCGTATGGCATAGAGGGGAATGAAAAATCCCACCTTTGACTGCCGCTTAGCATAAGCAAGCAGAAAGCGGAAGTGAGCGCAACTCACCAGGAAGACTGTGTGGCCGCACAGCGCCACGCCGAGCTCCACGGACACCACAACCTTTTCCCTTATCCAGGGGTAGATGACGCGCATTGCAATGAAAATTACGACTGGACTCGCCCAGAACCTGCAAAACTGCACCATCTTAGCCGAGCGCTTCTCTGCCGGATTTAAGACCGGGACGGTCTCGAATCGCAGCACCAACCGTCTTACCAGACAGTGAAGAACGCAAAAAGTTTGTAGTAGAAAACGCGCTTAGTGGGATAGTGCTTAATGGTGACAAAAACCGTGTAGGCGAACCATAGCCAGCCTCCGAGTCTCAACGCGACAAGCCCGTAGCCGGGAGGACTCTCGTAAACGTAGAGAACCAGTCCCGGGTCAAAGAACTGGCGCCGGAAAAGAAAAAAGCGCGTGCATAAACACTCGCTGTGACGCGACCCAGGCAACGGCTTGTACATTGGCGCCGCCGGGATGCCTCGCTCATTTTAATTTCACCTGGCGGCCATTTCTCGCAGCAGCTCCAAGAGAAATTTCTTAAACGCAACTGCGAGCGCTATTCTTTTTTGTTGAAAGGT
The DNA here is from genome assembly GCA_009760855.2 of Cristatella mucedo. Classification (NCBI taxonomy): domain Eukaryota; kingdom Metazoa; phylum Bryozoa; class Phylactolaemata; family Cristatellidae; genus Cristatella; species Cristatella mucedo. Next base: position 197,933 of record WPIO01000003.1, on the reverse strand, counting down.
GATGCATACTCTCACGTTTCGATGCAAGTAATCGTATGTTTATGAGCACACGTGATCACAAGCTAAAGAAAGTAGAAGCCGTTAATTGGCATGAAAGCTAAAGTTAACCGCTGACGGTAGCATGCGCATGAGTTCTAAAGTGCGATGCGGCAGGCATGGCTACCGTGGTGGCGATGAGAGTTGAAGTCAGTGCGTGCGGTAACTAGCCTAGGACTTGGTTGAAGCATGCCCGAGGGTCGAGGGTCAGGGATCCGAAGTAAAGCTCAAAGAACCGGCGGCTGAATCTTGTCTAGGAAATTTGCTTGCCTTTGCTTTGGCGGGTTTTCTCGCTCCCCGCAGTCTAGCTCATTCTTTATGGCCTGCCCATGTATATCTAATGATTCAAAATAACTTCTACCATTGCCGTGGACGATTGGAAATTGGACGCGGTTTGGCGTCGAGCTTTTAGAGCACAGCTGTGCTAGAAACCAGCTAGAAACCGCCCTAAAGAGGGATCACTCTTTCTAATTGTGGTCAGTTGCTCACTGGCAAACGCAGAGTGATATAGTTAGGGGTGTAAATGCAAGAGCCTTTAGCTAAATAGTTAATTTAGGTTCTAGCTGCGTTAGTGGGCATTTGTAGATATTTTTCTCAGATAAAATTAGAGTAGAGACTCAAATTTGGATAAGAAGTCACCAGCCTCAGAGTACCATTAGAACTACTTCCATAAGTTCTCTGAGGCAATGGTAAAATATAACATGTTTGTGGTACAGCTGACATAGAAGATGAATTAAAACGATGAATTCCTTAGGTAAACACCAAGAAGCAAGCAGCGAGAAATAGCTGCTTTGCGTTTTTCCGGAGTTTTCAGGGCGCAATGGCAAGCGCACATCTTTTTAGAGGCATCGGAGACTACAGTGAAAGACTACGCAACACATTGCTTCAGGATCGCTTTCAAAGCCTATAGATTCATCAGCTTAAAAAATGGAGGCAAAAGCGTGATCTAACTCCAACTTCCGCCATGGCATCCCCTGACTTGACCACATTAAAAAAGAAATTAAAACGCGTCTATCTAGGACAGCATGTAGTGGGACCCTACCATTCTTCCTTTATGTGCTTTATGAGTGCTTACAGTGCTGCATGCTGCCACTAAGCACACATGCATACTGACCCTGTGCAAGTCACCCCTAACCATGTTATTCATGTTGTTTATGGTACCGCTACGCGAGTGGTACCGTGGTACCACTCACCACTCGATCGTGTTTCCTTTGCAGCAAATGTAAAGCACCTAGAAAGAGATTGAGTTCTCTGAGGGGGCTTTATCAAGAGTATTATTATTAATATTTTTAAAAACGAAGGTGATCGCTGCCGTCCACATTTACTGGACGTTTAGTGCTCTAAAAAGAACACTATAACGTGAACACCATGTAGAATACGTTTTCTGGCTGATTCGTGAATGGGATTTACTGTTCAATCGGAGGTTAAAAAATAATCACACATTTTGTGGCATTTCTATAGAATTGATATAAATTGGTTTTGGTTTGAATTCACGTATTTCTTTTTTTCTGAAAAGTAAAAATAGAAAAATCATTTTGTCATGCAAATGGGTATATTTAAAATTTGTTTACGATAGAAGTCACACAAGCACGTTTTTTCGGAATTAATCCCAGTTTTTATACATTTGCAGCGCTAGCTTTTAGGAAACAACATAAACTACCCTAGAACCGAGATAGCATTAAAACGTGCAGCAGCAGCACAGAGCCTGATGTAAACGGCTTAGCTCAATGTACAGATTGATAGACAGTCCTTTATAACTTTTTCTAGTGCTGCTATTGGTGGCAGCAGTAGCAATTACACATGTAATCTTGGCAACTAAGACTTTTTCATAGCTTTTGAGCTGGTCTTACGTGCATCAATATAGGAGCTTTGAAAGATTCCTCTTTGACTAGTTATGCAAATGTTATTGTAGGGATTAAATATGAAAATTATTGCTTGAAAGATAATTGGAGCACTGAATAATGACTGCAAGGTAATCCCAAGCTATAAATCAGCTAATGCGCTGTTGCCAGGACTCAACTGAATGATCTGATTTTGACGTCTGCGGTGCCATTTTGAAATATTGAATGATCAAAGTTTATTTGCCGTAAGACTGAGTGGAGAAATCTTTTCTGTAGCGGATAATGAATGATTCACAGATCAGTATTTTCTCCTGTTGTGTGCTCAAAAAATGTATTTATATCAAGGCACCGTTCTACTCCAATCATTGTGATGATAAATGCCTTAGCATAGAGCATACACGTGCTCGTTCGAAACCAACTATTGAGGTTCGAATTAGCTGCAGATACACTTTTTAATTGAAATTGGGACGAGGCCGTGGCAGTCTCTGGTTTCAGACTGCAACTTCCGCTGCAGTCCAAAACCAGAGCTTGCGTCAGCTGCAGGAGCTCAGACATAAGGGGATAGCTCCGCCGCAGAGGTTCGGCTGAAGCATCGTTCGGCGCCGATGAATAGTTGAATGCACATGTTGCCTTTAGCAATGATCCCAGGTAAAGCGATGAGTTTTTGAAGAAAGCAGATCTACCAAAGGCCTTTCAGGGTGTGAGTGCAGGAATCTCGCGGATCGGAGGGGAACGATTTGTAACCAAGAGCCAAAGCAGAAGCCTTTGCTCGAGCAGTCGAACTAAGCTTATTCAGACTTAAATAAATAATTCATTTATATAGCGCCCCAAGAGAACTTAATCTCTATTCAGGCGCTTCACATGTGCCTCGGGGCTCGAGCCCACGACCTCAGTCGGACCTCGGTCGGGGCGAGAGCACCTTAACCGCTAGACCAAGCCAGCTCGGCTTTGAATCAGACTTTGAATCAAGATCACGTCATAAGAGTGATTCAGAACGACAATAACAGCGATCGTTCAGAATTGAAGCGTCAGAGTTATGCAGGTAACCTCACGTTCAACTCATCGAAATGTTTGTTTGTATACTCCAACTGTGATTATTTATTCGCTAAGGAGGAAAGCAGGGTAAGGTTAGCCTAGCGTATGTTCTGCCGCATATAAGAAAGCGTCGGTGCACATTATATTTGGGATGCGATATTACAGCGCATCGTCAGGCTGGCCTAATTTTGAAGCGATAAATGCTTAGCAGATTAACACATCTGTACATGATGGGCATTGTGCAGGAGGAGGACGCCGCAGTTGCTGTAGGACCGCCAGGCGGGCTTGGCAGGAGTACGAGCCCAACTTAAGTGCCAGCCGCGGCCTCGTTCCTCGCCGGCGGTCTGCGAAGGCAAGAGCGACTGATCAATGTCCGCTAGCGTGTCAACTTCAACCTCAAAACAAACAAGGGAGGATTGTCTTCTCAGTTTTTTTTGGCCCTCAAACGGAACGCGGTTGCTCGTCGTCTGCTGACGAGCGGCGGTGGTAATTCTGTACCGCAGCGGTCAGCGGAGTAAAGGCCAAAACCCTTCAGCTCTCAGTGTACATTCCCTACCCTTAGTTCTGGCGGACTGTTTAACACGAAAGCAATGGCTCAAGTTCGTCGGACAATTGCCCGACTCGTTTCCCTTAATGCGAAGTAGGTGAGCGGATACTCGCGTCCGCCATTGACTGCTGCGGAAGGGCGAGGGGCAGCTAGAGAGGAGAGGTGGGAGGAGAACTCGGCCGAGAACGCTGCCGAGTACGTCCGTACCCGTGCGCCCGCGGCGGCTCGCATTGTGCGCGTCTGTGCGTGCGCGCTTTGTAGGCTCGGGGATTTATCACTGCGAACGGGTTTTCCTGCTTAGGGCGTGGGCTTAGTACTGGGCCAGTGGCTCGCTATGGCGGCGAGACGCTGCGGAGGCGCAACGGCGAGAGAAGAAAGCTGCCTCCAAGAAACGAGTTTCGGATTGTGACGACGGCTATATTGGAAGCATATATTACGTATTATTATACGTATATATATATATATATATACGTTGCAGTGTTATATATATATATATATATATATATATATATATATATATATATATATATATATATATATATATATATATATATATATATATATATATATATATATATATATATACATAGTATATTACACTATCCAATTTTGGGCGCAGGCGAGGAGCCAGCGGCCTACGTACTGGCACTGGGAAGCCGTAGCCGTCGGGTTGACTGCTCCAGAGCATCAAGAAATTGGAGAGCAGAGCGTCCGCTCAGGCCGGTGAACTGGCAGACGATCTGAGGAGTGGCAATGATAGGGTTTATGAAATATTGATAGGGATAGGGTGATATTTATTCACGTGATTCACATCGCCATTTGTTATCAATTACTTGTAGTCAGTCGCCGGGCGCGGCCGCGGCTGCAGGAAGTCGCTAGCTGGTGCATCGGGCGCTAATTCAGAGCGTCCGGTTGTGGGCGGGACTACGTGACTGCGACGTCACCCGCACACAGCGAGGAGTTGTTTTCAGTTAAAGAAGCGGCTCACTGCGCTCCGGTCACCTGGCAAGCGGTTGAAGCAAACGTCGTTTCCGGTTAGGAAGTATTGGCGCGGTAAAGTGGCGATTCGGGCATCAGGGATTTCTGCGGAGGCCACTGCCCGTCTGGGCCACTTGCCGCGTTTGTTCCTGATTGGGCTTTGTTTGTTTCCCTTTATTTTTCTGTTTGGGCTTTGTTTGTTTCCCTTTGTTTATCTGCTTGGGCTATGTCTCCTTTCCGCATATGCGGGTCGCACCCTAGCCATAGACGCTGGAGAGCAAAGTACGGGGATGGCAGGTTCCCGTAACCGCGTGCTGCAGACACGATCGGGTCCGCGTGCTTGATTCGGTTAGTGTTTGTGAGCAGCGTGTTAGCAAATAAGATAGACCTAGACGCATCGACATTGTGCGCTTCTGAATAAGGTTTCGTAAAATCCCCGATTCGTGCTCCACAACCCGATCTGGCGCACGCCAATGAACTCATGACTGCTAGGTAATGAAAGGTAGAATCGCGCTTGAAGCGCGCTAGGGGGCGACCTGCTTATTTCTCACCGGCATACCGAACCAGCAATCGGGAGTGGTCTCCGCGCCCCGTAGCGCCGGCGCAGCATGCCCAAATCCCGCGAGCATTAGGCATAGCAATGCAGTGTCTAGAAGTTCGTAAGGCCACGATTTATATTTCGTGCGGTCGATATTTTTAGCTAAATAATTTAAAGAGCGGCAAAGTACTGCATTAGTTTAAGCATTTTTTAGGCATAAGTTATAAGAAATTATACTTTTGTGACTTTTAATCCAAATTCCCTGGCAGAAATTGAGGTCGAGTGACCGAGATTAGCCCCGGTGTTGCAGTGTTATTTGTACGTCGAGCATTTGGGTCCGAAGGACTGGTGAGGTGAAATGTTCCTCATACTCCTATTATGCTTGTTGACATTGTGCATGTTACTTCTAACCATCGAATCATGCTTTCTTTACAGAATAAGTAAAGCACCTAGAAAGAGACTAAATTCTCTCAGCTTAATATACTAATGTGTTATTATTATTATTATCATTCTGATGTATAAATAAATTCATTCGAAGCCTTTTTGAATGAAGAAAATAAGATGGCCTCTTGTACCGTGTCGATTTGGGTCTACACGAGTCGAGTTGCCGCAGCGTCGCTTAAGCTTAGCCTTTCATTTATTACACACAGCGTTTAGGATCTATTCGTCTGTTCAACCGTTAGTTTTTAGGCCAGCTATCTATAGAGTATGCAATTGGACTGCACGTACAATTATGTAAAGAGGCGGTACTTGTGACTAGAGGGGCCAGCCACAAAGAGAGAGAGGTACCCCTGTGGCGAACTAGAAGTGCAGCGAGTCATCTTATCCTGATCGCTGATTCCTTTCGTCTGCCTCTGTCGTATGCAATCGCTCGCTTTATCGGTTTTGAATCATAGGTTAAATATATAGAAATATAAAATAAAATAAAATAAAAGAAATATCAATATAGATGAAAATGTGACCGATGTTTCTTTGAACTTTGACTTCACATTTATGCCAGCTACTTACGGCTGTCTCCCAAATGAAGAGAGCAATGTAAGTCATGACGTACACCGTCATGAAAACCGCTATCTTAACTGTTCCTTCATAGCTAATGCGTCCTCGTGTTAGCGTATATCCCTTGCCCATCAGTATGAGCATAAGGACAAAGATCAGGATGCTAGCGGCCTCCAATGCTTTTCCTAAAAGTAAAACGCATTCGCCCTTGAGTGGTGCTGCACAAAGAACTGGGCACTATTATGCATAAGCATTTGTTAAGAATACTCCAATTTCATGTTCTTTGAAATCTGTTGGCTGGAAAATTTAAGCAGAACTGCGCTGATATTTGCTGAAATGCATCAGCTGTAGCCACATGTCAGTTTTTGCAAGTCGTGTACAGCCATTAAAGCTCACTTAACTCAATTAACTCTGATGCGTTTTCGTTCGAAATCTGGAGACACCGAATATTGCTAGCACCACAAGCCCTTGGATGCGGTCTGCACAGTAAGAAAGGATAATCTTATAGGCCAGTTACTAATTCCGCTTCTTCTCGCAATCTTCGCACATTTGGCAGTGACTAGATAGATATCTGTCCAAAGAGAAGCTTTTAAGTGGCTGGGCGTTCAGGTCTAGGATGGCTACAAGCAACGTGAAGATAGCGTGCGTCTCCGACAAGCATTTATCCTCGAGCACCCACTCACTCGCTGTTAATATTAAGGATTTAAAATTTTCTGTGTCACGGATGACTACAACAACGAGTGCAAGTATAGTTTAAACACTCTAGGCGGCTGACACGCTACCCTTACTTTTTGCCAGCGTCGAAAGAGATGAATCGGTCTGAAAAACAATGCTTAGCCAGTGCAACTATACCCAACGGAAAATGCTAGTAATAAATTATCTTAAATTTTCTCCATTTAGCCAAGAAAAAAAAAATTCAACACACATTTATAAACATGCTGGGACTTTGAAAACTGCACTTTTTCAGAACGAAGACTTTCTTTGGACACGTAAGCAGGCAAACACTAAAAGGCGAACGTAAAGGCGAACACGCAGAAAGAAGAACAGCTGCAAAGTACATTATTTGCAAAGAATGCATCCCACTCTACATCCTAAAAATTCTAATCGCCCTGTTGGTTTACGTTAATAGCTTTTATTCTATGCAACTATATCTTTGGTGACATAAAGGTACATATAGAATATAGCTTGCCGGGCAAGTCAAGTGTTCAATTTAATTGCTTGTATATCCAAAACTTACAAGGGGTCAGCACTATCTAACACTAATTCTTTGATCGTTCTTCCTTTGCAGCAAATGTGAATTGTCTAGACAGAGATTGAGTTCTGGGGCATTATAACAAATGTGTTATTATTATTTTTATTATTAAGTTAAGCGCCACCACAAGCAATGGCGTGTGGGACGCCGTGGAAGTATTTCCTTTGACCTTTCTCCTTCTATGACGCAGGTTATCAACCGAGAAATTAATTGTCTCACGCCCGGTAAGGCATGCAGAAGTGTAAAAATAGTCTTCTAAGAGTTTCGCCCATGAGAAAAGCGTCTTAGTGGTGAGCTAACGAACTCACTGCCGTGTTGGATGAATCTCCCGCTTATGTCTGGTCGGCACCGAGGTTCATTTCTGTGCTACTAATACGGCATCGACGTGGGATATGAATCCTAGTGACATAGGCCGTAAATTCAATGAAGTTAGTGGACACAGAAGGTATTTGCATTGTAAGTGACGTCAAGCTTTTTGGCGCCCCTGTGATGGTGTCCGAGTGCGTGCTGATTTGCAATACGTTCAATTATCGCTATGGGGCTTAAGAGTAATCTCCCGTACTATATACTACGGTCAATGCGGACGTACCGGTTCTAGGTCTGCATAATCATAAAATGTAAATTTGGCTGTTGAATCAGCAGACGTTTAGTCTACTCTGTGTATATGTATGGGGTGGATGTGCAGTGGTGATGGGATATAAAGCGTGAAGCACAAGCACAGAACGTCCAACTTAAGAAGTAAAATGCCTGTAGATCACACCATTTCTTGCCAGCTGGCACTTGCTTCAAATCAAGCAGCGTATAGACTTGAAGGTTCTGTCACATACTTTTAGGTCCCTTTATTCTCTGGCTCTTGCCTACTTATCAGAACTAATCCCCCACCTGGCGAAGAATCTTACAAGCCGCTGTCCTAACTCGAATTATTAAGCTGTACCTCGTACGAAGCTTAAAACCGTTGGAAACCTTTGGGCCTTTCGTTGGTATACTTTCAAGATTCAGTTCTCTGAGGACGCTATGCAAATGCATTATTATTACCATTACTATTATTCTTATTATTATTGTAGATGTATTTGCATCTGAGTTCTTTGGCATAGACGCAGCCTTTCTCTGGTAGCTTGCTGGTTACCTGTGCACAGCAATGCAGAACAAGATCAACCAGGAGCGGTGCATTTGATTAGTTTAAGGTCCTAACCTCCACTGCCGCAATCAATACCCGTAGGCTAAAGCTGTTTAGACAGCTCTTTCAATGGTTATAAATGATCCAAAGATCATATTATAATCTCTTCCGTAAAAATCGCCATTAAGCCTGGGGAAATATCATCGGTGGAGCACCTAGCACCTTTCCACCAGAAGTTAGAGCACTGAAGGCGCCCAGTCGTCGATTTATGTTTATGCTGGCGAGGTTGATGTGCAAGACCAGCAACTTCCATAACCTGGGGAGGGGGGCTACATGATTATAAAGTTGCGTGCCCCTTGCGACTTTGAAGCTGTTTGAAAATTGGGTTATACTGTTGTCTTTAGGATTGTTATTGTTTCATAATATATATTAGCTTTAGGGGTTATACAATTCAAGTGTTAATTGTGAATTTAACTGCTCTTAGACTAAAAGTTTTTCGTCTACAAACTAACAAGATAATTTAAAATTGATGGTAGATTTAATCAAGCCCAATCCTTACAGGAATTCGTAGATTGTAAGGGACAACATGCGAAGGCTGGCTGGCAGCGAGCTCCCAGATAACAAATTCCAGCCCGTAGGACTTACCAAGATAATGTAGAGATCTATTCTGAAGACCGCTTCTGCAGTAGCTGACATAGTAGCATAATGCCAATGAAAGCGACAAAACCTCGAACGTGACAGAATACAGAAACATCTTGTAGGTGGTGTGCAACAGCTGACGCTCACTAAGGCATGCTAAAAAATGAAAGGATTACTCGCATATCAAAAACGCAACCAAATTTGGTTGGCAGCAATTTTGGAATTGCAGGAAAGGCTGGTAAAATGAAAGGACACACTTTCTTAGCCAGCTATAGCGTATCTATTATTGACTAAGTTGTGCTAATTGTCCCTAACAGTTTGTCGTGAGCGCAACCCAGTATTTAAACATACAAGTATACACTAGAGCATCTAAAAGAACGCGGCAAATGTACGCTACATCAAGTGTATTGACCTCTCCACGTGCAAATCTACAGCAACCCGAAGATGAGGCCAAGGTCACACTGTCAAGTCACTTGGCCGACAGGTGGAGACGGCACTCTAAAGTAGATATGTAGCTGAGCTGTGACTTGAAAAAAATTGAAAGTAGCCTTCTGCAATGCTAGTGCGAAAAGCCACGACAATCACGCGAATCTTGACGAAACATTCGATACAATTTCCAGCTCTTTTATGATTTAGTTAATAGTCATCCAAGCAGAATAGAAGGAGAAGGTGCAGAAACAGAATTTTTAGGGTAAAAAAAAGAGACGTCGAGCAGAAATTAGATAATTCCTTTACTAACTAAGGGATGAAAAAAAATGAAATACCGCAGCGAAAATAACTGAAAAAAGGAAGATCGCACTAATGCAGAGTAGTTGAGCATTCTGAAGCAACGTCTGAAAGCGCAAAGTAGCCACCCATTTTTGAGAACAGAATCGGTGAACGCAAGCACTGATTGGTACATATCACGTCATAGAAAAGGCAAAGTATGAGAACTCCAGTGCTATTGTAACTGCTCTATCTTAAAATCTGACACTACGTCCACCTAAAAGCTGGCTTGAGAAGGTATGGAAAGCAGGACGAGTACGGCCATGTTCTTTCTCCTAGTCACTAGTCAATAAAGCAGAAATGCAGAGTTCACCGTTTGTCTGCGAGGAATTATCGTATTTTTGCAACCGTTGACTGAATCCTTAATGCTTCGGTGTCAAGGTTCAATTGGTCGGCGATAAAAGCCATCGCCATTGGCTACTTTTCTCTGTTTGTTTTTCCCTACGGGCATCTAGCGTGGCGAGGTGCAGAAGTGAAAACCGGAAAATCCGCAATGTTAATTACTACGGCTTTCTTACTGCAACCATTGTGTAGGCACTGCGTTTCAAACAAATCGGAACAGTTGAGATGAAAAAGTGATCGATGTCACCAATTTTAATTCAGCGTGCCACTTACCGGCGATGCAAAGTGACGAAGTTGAGACGAAGACGTAGGCTACTAGGAAAGCAATGTAAACTTGTGGGATATCTGAAAGTATTAGAAATTCACTTAGTCTTCTACTTGATAGTGCGTCGGCTCTACTAGTTACACTAGGCTACGAACAAACTGGAGTCCTCAATAAAAGTTCGGCAACCCCGCTGGTGTCTAGAAGAGATGACAGCAGTGCAGGGCAGCTGGTTGCTACACGACTTCTGCTCGACTAATTAAAATTTTTTTGACAGCTCTTAAAAAACTTTGCAACATGCTGCTAGTAAGAATATTTCAATAGCTTAATTCAGAGGATTTACAGTCGTAGGAATAGACGCAATGTATTGCCGCAGCGCCGAAGTTTCTGGAAAATTCTTGCTTAAGAATCTCGAACTAGAAAATGCTTGCTTAAGAATCACGATGACGGCGAAAGTTTAGTCAAAATTAAACGTCCCTGTTAGTTTATCACTGCATTTTCGCACCTCTCTGAAACTGAAAGGAAGTCTAAATCATAAGTTCAATAGGGGTTCATTGGAAAATTCCTGAAGAAACTTATTACAAACTTGCTATATTGAAACATGCACATTGACTTGATAGAATGGGAGCCTAGCACGCTACTGTTGCTAACTCTGAGTCAAGAGATTACTAGATCGGATCAGTCTAACCATTGACAGTTTCGCTAGAAAATAAATAGCTGCCATTAAAAGGAAGTGATGGTATATAAAGTAGAATCCGCGTATAAAAATATCGGATATGGGAATACTCAACTTATAAGAACAGCAGTTCCGAGTTCCAGATTTACTCTAGCTACAGTCTCACTCTGCATATCGGAACACTACGCCTATAAGAATGGCCATTTGCCGGCCTGAGTGTATTCCTATAAATGGAGTTGATAGTACTTTGTTTTTGAAAAACAATGCAAGAATTCTCAAATCGCGCCACAATCAGGTCACTGGGTCGTTCTAATATGGAGTCTGTGCATATAACAAACTTGCTACTCACAGTCTTGCCCTCCTCCAACTGCTGCTGAACACATTGGGTACTAACTGCAAAAAAAACTGGTAGAGAATCTGGTTGCAATACATTCTCTGCGTTTTAGAGTATGACATCTTCCTGATTTTTAAGTAAAAATCTGTGACATAGCTCCTAATTGCAGTGGATAATTTAGCTTTGTTTTCTCTTCGAACCGAGAGAAGGAATCTGAATGTGAGACGCAACCATGTTGGGTAGGTTATTAATGATAGTAATTTGATCCGGGAGATTGAATGCATGTCGGAGGATGGAAAGAAGTCTGGAGATCACGTACAGCCTTCCCGAGGGCATGTTAAGGAGAAAAAGCGGCGAGCGTGTGCTAATTGCTTCATTGTAACCGGAAAGAGTCACTTGCAAAATTCATCGGCTGACAGTTCTTCGTGAAATAGATCACCATCTTCTGCGTTCTTTAGATGAAGTTGGTAGTCGAGATACAGTCCCTGTAAATATATACATGTAAGGAAAGTACTCACTTCCGTGCATCTGCTGTCATCAAAGTGCACACCAGCCGATTTCAATTTACTGGCCAATTATGAGAGGTCTGACTTTCCAAATATTAACGGCTCTGCTGAAAAGTTTTCAGCATTCATTACTGAAAAAAGTGAGCACATTTCAACCTCCATTAAGGCCCTCCGACTAAAGCAACTGCTAAATCGCAACCTGTGACCTTCCTTAAAAGATTTTCCGAGGTTTCTGCATGCGATATGGCTACCTTAATAAGGTCTAGTAAAAAGAGCTCGTCTCCTGAAGACCATTATCTCAGTGGTCTTCTCTAGAAGACCAACTCAGCCCATCCATAACCCAGATTTTTAATGCTACTCTGAAAAAAGGGGTTTTAACTAAGTCCTTCAAATCGGCAATTGTTAGGCCGATACTTAAAAGATTGGATTAGATACAGAGGTCCTTAGATACTATCGCTTAGTTTCTCTTCTTCCCTTTTTGTCAAAGATTCTTGAAGAAGTTGTCGCCAAGAAGCTGGTAGCACACATTGAAAATAATGAAACATCAGACAATTGTAATCGGTGTTGAAGAGGCAGAACTCCATTGAAACTGCTCTCCTCCGTGTTACCAATGAAATGCCATGCAGCAACGATGAATGAAATGTCACTGCCCTAGAGCTGCTAGATCTATCATCTGCATTCGACACCATTTATAACGATGGCCTACTGGCGTGGTAATCGTACTTGTCTGATCGTGTTCAGTCATTGTCGTGTGTGGGTCAGATCTCATCCACCAGACTAGTCACCTGTGGAGTCCCTTAAGGATCCGTCCTCGGTCCGTTGCTGTTCTCTATTCATACTCAACCCCTGGGAAAAGTGATTAAGGCTCAGGGAATAGGATATCACTTTTATGCTGACGCTAGTCAGCTTGATTTGCCATTGAAACCGTCGAAATCTGCTACAGCAACTGATAAACTGAATGCTGGCCATGTCGAAATTCAATCCTCGGTGTCGGAAAATTTCTTGAAACTAACCGACAATCCAATTAAACTGCTGCTGATAAGGCACCCGAAGCGTGTGGCTGGGTTAGATGGCTTTGCTCTTCTGATTGGTGATGCTGTAGTGCGACAACGTGCTCTGACTTTAATGTCGTTTACGACAACTGCCTACATTTTACAAGCTTTATTCGGATGACTGCTTCTACAGCTAGCCACCATGTCCGATCCCTATCTCAAATTAGGAGCCGTCGTCCACGGTGGCTTGCAAAAATTTAACTAGCTCCCAGTTCTGTCTCGGCTTGATTATTGCAATTCTTTTTTGGCTGGGCCACCAAAAAACTAGGCCACTGCAGATGGCTATGAATATGAATTCAAGGCTAGCTTGAAAATTCCAGAAGTTTGACAACGTGTCTCCTTTGCAAAACGAGCTGTGAGGTGTGGCTGCAGGTGGATCAGCGGATACAGAGCAAAGTCCTGACGCACGAGACCCACGAGGCCTCGTGAGCCACGGCTTGGCTCCTCCACACCCAGCTGAACTGCAGCACAAGTTTCAGCATCCTTGTGCCCTCACGTCCTGCGTGGACAAAATATTAGTTGTACCATTCCGCCTATAGACCGTTGGCGACAGAAGATTTAGCTTTGCAGGTCCGAGACTGTGGAATTTGCTTTACACTTCCACGATTCTTATCCAAAGTCAACTACTCTCCTGCTGAAGATTAAGGGCTCACCATTTTCAGTGGTCCTGAGCTGCTACTTCATTTTACTCGCTACCTCAACTGCTCTCCCGACTCTGCTATGATTCCCACGTTCTCTTTGTTACGAGAGATGAAGTCTGATGGCTACTGAATGCATACTGAAAGTCGCCTAGGCTGTGAGTGCGCTATACAAAATCTCGTGCGTATCACCCACACAATCTTTGTGACTTTGTGGAGTTACAGACAGAAATACATACACGCATTAAGCTTCAGGAGCACTTTGCATTGAAACGTTGAACTTCATCCTGTGGAAACGAAATTATCAAGTGAAATTTGCATGCACCTGTGCTAACAGTTAATGCTCTTTCTAACCGCATGAAAATAAAAAAAATGAGAAAAATGATTTGAACCACGTTATTTGCTGTTGAGGCTGCATTGACTAGATCCTGAATACACGGCATCTCATGAATATTTATAGGAACCCCTGGATAATTTACAAATATTAGTGCCTCATTAGTATTTTAGATCAACCAGTAATGACGAAGTCATTTTATGATAAAGAGTCCACTGACCAGCAGGAATATAAAGGACCCGAGTCCTACGCAGCGACATTAGGATGACAGGCAGTGTCCCATAATTATTCTCAGAAATCTTGCTACGGTAGAACAGCAGGAAGTTTGCACTGTTAAAAGTGCACTACCATCGCAAGGTCTCTGATGGGACGAAATGAGTACAGTGGCACATGTTTCGGTGCATAAAATCTCAAGGCACGATAAGCAATTAGCTTAAAAAATTAACATCGTCGATGCTAAACATACGGCAAAATAAAAGCATCCGATCACAAGCATGGTAGAGCAAACACACACACATATACTTACACACATGCACACGCACACACACACACACACACACACACACACACACACACACACACACACACACACACGCACGCGCACGCACACACACACGCACACACACGCGCACAACCACAAAGACACACAACCACACAGACATGCGGACACGCGGACACGCAGACACGCAGCCACGCTGACACACTGACACACTGACACGCTGACACGCTGACACGCTGACACGCTGACACGCAGACACACAGACACACAGGCACACAGACACACAGACCCGCACTCACAAACACACACGCAAACACGAACAAGCAAACACACACAATGTACACCTGTAAGGTAACATCTGTAGTACAGATATTATGCTATACGTTACATGCCAACTCAGGTACTCGTATTGACCTTGACTCTAACTTCTTCCAAGGCTAGAGATTGCAGATTAAAAATGCAAAATCCAGATCCGAATTTTACCTTCGTGGACTTACAATTGCTGAGAGCAATGAACCACCACCGTTCTCTTACAGAGCGGAAAATCCTTGCTCCAGTGCAGTTGTAGTAAGCTCTGTCATTCAAAATTATTTCGTGGCAGCCGGAGTATACATAAGCATCAGTTAAATTTATAACTTGGTTGAAGGAGCTTCGCAAAACACTCTCTCTTTCTTCACACGACTGCAACGGAAAAACTGTCATTATATATTGGTTCTTAATGAATAGCCACCTTGGTTTGACCCCAGCGGTTAAATTGCTTGCCTTGAACGACCGAGGTCAAGGTGCTCACCTTTACAACCGAGGTCGTGGGGTCGAGCTCTGCGGCATATGCGAAGCACATGGATAGAGATTCAGTTTTCTAAGGGCACATAACAAATGAAGCAAATTTTCCTTTCACTAGAAAATGAAGTGACTGCAGAAGCAACACAGTTCCTGGAATTTATTGGAAATAAGGAAAATAAGGGCAATCAGGCTAGGGTCCGCTTTAATTTACCGCTGGTAGTATATTCATAGCAACAGGTGACGCAGAACACTACTGGTTCGGCTTTCATCAAAATGTTCGTTTTCACGATACAGCTTTATTCCTTCTAGCAAGTTGCCGAGCTGGAGGGACCACGAACCTTGCTCGACGCATCGACCTTTACCTTGCAGTTTACGCATTTGTCTGCTGCTGCCAGCGAGCGAATAAAAACACATGCTGGCCAACCTTATATTTATATTTTGATAGCACAGGTTACATATTGAGCATCTCATTGCGCCGGCCTTGACTGGAGTGGGTCAAGGCTGCTGACCTCAAGCGGTTAATCAGTCACCAAGCCGTTCGCAAACTGCATCTCGT
Organism: Cristatella mucedo; assembly: GCA_009760855.2. Classification (NCBI taxonomy): domain Eukaryota; kingdom Metazoa; phylum Bryozoa; class Phylactolaemata; family Cristatellidae; genus Cristatella; species Cristatella mucedo. Next base: position 182,207 of record WPIO01000003.1, on the reverse strand, counting down.
GATAGGGAGGAAAGCCTTATAACTCCAATCGATTTGGGTGGTCATAGCTTTTAATAAAGGCCTAGGAAGCGTCGTGCTTGACAGACCTCGTCCGATGGCTGCAAGGACTGCCCGCAAGGTTATGCTTTCCTACCACCAATGAGTGCTAACTTTACCGCTACGTAGCGACAGCGTCACAGAACCACAGTACGGGAGAAAAATTAAATCAAATACAATGCGCATATATTAAAAGTCTGCCTCTTAAAAAATATTATAATTTCTCCTCGTGCGTTATTTAACTTTTTATGTATTGCAGCCATAGCCACGATGAGGAGAGTATTAGGCATAGGCGTGTAAAGAGTTTGTGGGGCAAAAATCAGCTGCACGTCAAGTTGACGGACAGGGTGGAGCTTGGCTGTCGACGGACGTAAGCAGTTTGATGGAAGCGTTTGGAATGTGGACTGGAGAACCTGGCCGCATCCAGCAGCTGCAGCTGCCGCAAAGAAAAAGACACTTTCAGGTCTTTGAGCGAGCCGTTTGTTTGCTTAGCGAACGACCAATTCAGCGTCAATGAAATGCAGCAAACAAACGCCGCGTCCTGCCAGATTCTGCCGCTAAAAGCCGCGCTGAACGAGCTCGAGAGTGAAAATCAAGCCTCCCGCTATCCCTTGGCAGGTGTGAAATCGAAAGGGATCGATCTCTTGAGCAGGTGTGATTAAGTGAGTGAGACTGAAAGAACAGCGTCAGCTTTTGGTGCCGAGCGGAGGCGAGTATTCGGAGCTGGAAAGGAGCGCCGAGTATCGAAAGGCAAGCATCAATAGGAGGGCACTGAAAGCAGAGCATCGAAAGGAGACCATCGAAAACAGAGTGGCGAAAGGAGACCATCGAAAGGAGACCATCGAAAGGAGACCATCGAAAGGAGACCATCGAAAACAGAGTGGCGAAAGGAGAGCGGCGAAAGGAGAGCTTCGAAAGGAGAGCATTGAAAGGAGAGGCGAGAGAGCGGCAAAAGTGCCGGCGCGTGCTCCTCTGCGTGACAATGTCTCCGCCTATCTACCTTACAAAATCTGCCTGAGATATCGTCATGCGAAAAGGAAACGGGCCGAATTTCTGAAAACTGTACAATGATTCAACGATTTCTATATTCGCAAGAAGCTCAAGCCCTATTTGCGTGCTACCGCGCTTGCTTTGAGCGTCCACGATACTTTGCAACTTTTCAGCTAAATTACTTTCGAAATCGGGATCTGACAAAAATTTGAAATGGGAGTTTTTGTGAGGGTTATTGCGCCTGTACTCCTAGTAAACCTGCTTAGAAACTGAGCGATACCAAATGGCAGGGCCTTTTGTGGCAGGGCTAGGACTTTCATGTAGGCCGCTAGACCTGAAAGATTTGTATCTCGGGGCACGGCCAGTAACATTTTCATATCGACAAGACCTACTATCAAGGAGAATTTATAGAGTTAAAACTAGTGTTTATTCAACGTGGAATCGGCAATTCATAAACTAGTGGAAGTAAAAAATCATTTCGTCGTTAGTGTCGGTCATGTGGCGCTGAATTTGGTGGCGGCCTTGGTCGCTGCCCAAGTCGCTGCCCCTCTTGCTCTGTAACTGGCGACACCATTCGGTTATATTCTCTTCCTGACCTTGAAGTGTTTTTTATGGTCTTCCTACGACTTGCATATTTCGACAACGTCTCCTTAGTTTTGCATATTTTTATGCACGGAGCTGTGCTGGAGCTGACTAAAGTCCGGCACCAACCGGATGTTTAGATAAATTTAATTGGCAATGCTGGCTGATCATTTTAAAATAAGAACAAATACCAATTAATTCGCTAGTTTTATAATGACTCGTCAACCCTTTCGAGTGCAAAAATAGCACCAAACTAATGCTTGCGGTTAGCAATGCTTAATTAGGTCTTGCAACATAAGTAACAGACTATCGAATAGTTATACAAAGACTACAGTGAACACAGGTTGTCTGCACTAAGTAAATCTTTGAAGAAAACCGGAGAGCGGCGTAAGAAGTAAATCCTCTCTTGCCAGCTGATGCAGATACCGGTTGTTCTCAAGACATTTTCGTATAATCGAGCACAAAAAATTGGTTTATTCTGAATGACAATGCTAAAATTGCTCTGACATCTTTTGGCTGCATATTTCAGCAGCCCGTCTAAATAAAAAATTGCTTTGCCAGAAGCCAAATAATGGTACAATAAGAATACAAAATAAGTCAGGAGGGCGTGTCTCTTTATGCAATGCACGTGTCATAAATATATTTGCTTTAGCGGCTGTTCTTTTATTTTGTTTATTTTTAATTTTTTTTAATTTAATTTAATTTTAGTTTTAATTTTATCGATTTTTCAAAATACTATTATTCATTTATTTAAAATAATTTTTAAATTATTATATTACCTCTTTTAGTTTGCTTCTTGCTGTAACACCCGAAGTGGCGTTTTAAGTGCTCACTTGTCCTTTTCCATCCTGCTCTCACAATCATATAATGGCATGACCATGAAATGCGGACCAAGAGCTGTTGCGAAACAAGTTAAAATTCTGTTTTACCTACATCTTCCTTGTGTTTGGTTTGCACGGGAACATTAATGTACAAGTGAATTCGTATCAACGAACAAACGAATTATTTGTCTTCGTTTGCAGTTATATAATTATTAAATCAATCAAACGTGTGTGTGACTTCGTGAGAAGAATAGGAGGCTGAGAGAAATTGCCAAAAAGTCGCATCGCTGACAGCCAGGCATGTGTAATTTAGCAGAGAAAGTTTCGCTTCTTTGCAATATCAATTGCATCCATTGCAAACATGGTGGCCAGCGTCTGTAAATCAAAATCGGAAGATTGAAACTCTAAGAATTTCAAACCATAAAACGTATCTATAGAAAACCTTGTAAACCGTAACAGATAATCCTAAACCGTAATCCTTGGCCCTTAACTTGGAGTCTGAAGTTATAAACACCCATGATGGAAAGATTTCAAAACTCATATTTATATTTATAGATGTACATGTAAAATAAACATATTTTGTGCCCGAAAAAATTCACCGGGCTATCAGTATTAGTGCTATGGGCCTTGTAGTCGTAGCTGGATCCATCATATCATTTTTAGAAATACACTGACGCATTTTATGGACATTCAAGTAACCACTTAACGACAAAAAAAACTTCATGAACCTGAAATCTCTGTAAGAAAAAAACTGAACATGTTTCGAATTCAAGTCCTTTTCACTTTTTTGTGAAAGTAGCGAATGCATAGCGCTATCAATTCATACCTTTTTTTGAGCGTTTGGGCCGTAAACAAGCTGCCACTGGTCGACGGAGTCGTAGTACAAGATTATATTTTGAACTGCGTAGTCCTGAAAAACCAACGAGTAACAAGAGGTAAGATTTTCCGAGCCCCAAAATCAGCTTATAACTATCGCTTTGAGAGTCACTTTCCTAATTAAACGACCACAACCACTATACATTATTAACGAATAAATAAACTCATGAAATCACTGATAGTACATTTATTATTACCGTAGCGTGAATTTTCAGAAGTAATCGGGTAAGTTCAGCTACTTCAGCGATTGCCATTATTGAAGTGTTTTAAAATCTATTCATCTCCGATCTGGTCTCTACTCCTGTAGTGAAATTGTTTCTTTCCAAATACTATTTCCATGACGTGTTGATGGGTTTATCGCGGAAGCGCTTGCCTTAAACAGACAAAATAATTAGGCAATCTGGATTCTTCAGGGCCATTCGGTGATCGAGGATTCCAAATAGGTGCTGCATGCATTAACGTTGTAATTAATAATCAATACTAAAAATACTAGCTGGTACATCATCCTCTTTTTTATCGCTGCAGAACAGTCTTGAAGGCTATCACCAGCACTTTCAGTATAAACGAAGAATCGCACAGCAGGATTCGAACCCACGGGACCTCGGGACATCGGTCGCGAGGGGCAACCACCTTACCTACGTGGCCATCACGGCCCAACATACCTAGCTTGCCGGATAGCCCATCTGCGCACGGTCTATCTTAAAAACAAACACTATGCAGGGTTTAGGTCTTAGCACGTCCATTCATGGAAGCCGTAAACAAGTGAATAGAATGCCATGCGGTTGATGTGCAATTCAACTTTCAGTGCATTAAAGCGCTCTGTGAGAGTTCTCATGGCAAAGCTTGGGAGTTGACACAACTTCGTGGTCAACTGAGCAGGACAACAAGCAAAGCCGTCTGGTGAAGGCATGACCATCTTGCCCAATTGCGCTGTTGTAGCAAGTATATGACCTGGCTCAATTTTTGTCTTGCTGATAGCCACCATGAAGGTTTGTTGCCAACACAGTATCTGACACATGCGCGTTCCTACATTGTCACTATAGCTCTTCATGTTTGCGAGCGATGGCTTGATCTTGCTTAGTTGGGTTCTGGCCTCCCTTTGAGAATACGTTTTTTTGGCGCTTGGCATGTTGTGCTGTATTCGTTGACGTCACCTAATAGGTAAGGAGGAATTTATAAAGTTATTCTTCTTATCAGCCGATGGATTTTCTAGGATCGACATTACTCGTCTGCATGGCTCCTTTTTTCATGGCCATTACTAGCGGAACTTTCAGATGGATTGATTTGATGTTCTGTTCCGCTCATGTCAATGAATCGCCTGCATGATTTGATGATTTAGCAGGTTATCATCTCCAATATATCATTAGCCTTGGCTTTGCAGCAACGTTTTGACTTAATTTTGTAACAGTTTTTGGTTGTTGGCCGTGTCGACAGTGTGCATATCTATGAATTTGCTCTCTGTTAATAGAGCATCCTGTGCCTTTAGAAGGGTTCGGCGTATTAAAAGTTTATAAATTACTAGGATGCCCGCGCCACTCCCAAAGAGAGTGCAAAGAAGCGGCTTTGTTGGTGCAAAGGACACTGGTTCAAAGAAGATGCTGGCGGGTAGTTACTTCAAACCTCGCAGATCACGCAACCGCAAACGCTTGCAGCGATGTGTGCAGCTAGGCCGCCGGATAATTTGCGGATTTGAGCTTTAATGCGAGCGATACCAGGATATTGCTCGTCAAAGTCCTCAAGCAACATAATTGAAATCCTCAACCTCATTTTAGCTTAGGAACCAATGCAGATGTTGAACACTAAGTTTGTAGTGCTTTCGGATGTATACCTTGAACTCATCGTCAATTGCATGAGATTCCATTTATTATTGACCAAATTGCAAGCTTTCAAAAGTAAGATACCGCTCAGTCCATCAGTACATTCTTAAATGAGTTCAGCCATGGCTGGTGTAACATTGAAGATCAATATCGAACCGCGGCACATTCCGGGTCATTCGCCAATGATTATTTTATGATGAAAAAGAATTTAGCAAGAATTGGCCGCATCTTTTTAGTGGCCTCACATGCAACTGAAGGTGTTTTGGCAGTTAGAAAATACCGATGCCCATCTTTGTATTTTGGCGCTTGCCATCAGTGATATCATTATTTGTTCTAAAAGACGAAACAAGTACTTTTTTGTGGCCCGTTGAAATTAAGAATGTGCGGTCCTATATGTAATTAAGGAACTGGTTTAAGCCAAAGCAACGTACAAACCATTTTTATCAAAATGGGAGTAATGTCCATCAGTTGGTGAAAACTTCGAAACAACGCAAAAAAAAGTTACGCGCTCCCATTCGGCTATTGGTGCGACTGGACAATACCCAGGCTATAATGAAACGTATCGCAGCTAACTACAACCGGAGGGTCAGGACTGAACTGTGCTAGAAGCTGAAAAGACTGTAGCAGCATTTTGAATGCGACAGCAGCTGGTTTTTGTTGCGGTAAACAGAGACAAGGAACGTCTGCACATTAGCACTGAATTAGTTGTGCTAGCACTACATTGAGACTGCGAAGGGATATGCAAATATAATTCAGCATTCCAAGGTAACGTTTGTACTTAGCGAAGGATTTAAGGACTAGGCTGATCAAAAACAGAGTAACAATGTTTAGCCACGGGCTTTTACGTCTAATATTATGGCTGAGATACATGCATTAAGGCTGCAGGATGAGAAAAACTTGGCAAGCTCAGCCATGCGTTAAAATTTCTAAGTGAGATTATGAAACAAGAATTAAGTTATCATAGTCTCCCTGCGAGGTTTTTCAAGATACCAAACATAAACAATATAAACGGCAAATATAGTTGCCCTGAAGGCTCTGCTCAATGATTTTCTCAGACAATCCCTGGAGCTGAGTCGAAACTCTTACAAAGACGAGTAAAAATGACGAGTTCAGTTGTAGTTCGAAGGTTGGTTTAATATTTTTCAATTCAAAATTGATGAGAGGCACAAGTAAAGCGAAACTTCTAGACGCATAAATCGCCGATTAATATTGAACGAAGGTATACGATTGAGAGAAATTGGTAGGGCTCTATGTTTGTGGCCAAAGTAGTTTACAGTGACGTCAAACGTAAAAAATCCCCATTCGGTGTCAACCCAGTAATAAGAAGAGCAGTCAATGGGACATTTGACCAGAGTCGGCTACCAGACTATCGCGCTTTAAAAATTCAGCCTTTCCCTCGTAATGCAACGGGTGCTGCAACTAGGCCAGACACTTCTGGGCTGAGCAGCAGAATCGCGCGCGCGATGCAGCGCACGAGCTCACGCGCGCCCACAGTTCTTCCCAGATCTGAGCTTCCATGCGTACAGTCCTTTCCTTCTCTGTTCACAGATCCTCTCACAGCTCCGAAGCACAGAAAAGCCTAGAAAAGCCAGAGCTGCCTGCCAAGGTTAACTTGCTCTACTGAAGCCAGCCGCGACCAAAGTTCCACTACATCCATCAACTAGCCGGCGGGAAAAGACGCAGTGCTTGCTCTCCCGTACTTGAGAGCAAGCACTGCACCAGGCTCTGGCTCGATGAGTAGGCGCGTAGGGAATGTCATATATCACTCTGAAATATCAAGCTGAAATGCTTGCAACGCTCGGCCGAGGCGGCGGCGGCTTCCGGTCGTCCGCTGTGCTGCTCCCTCTGGTCGACTTCCAGTTTTGCTGCGACGCCGTGCGGTATCGGAATGGGTTGGCAGGGTGCTGCGGCAGCGTTTTTGGCGGTAGACGCGGGTGAGCGTCATCTACACGCATCTGGTGAATTGCAGCTTCAGTTAAAGCCACTTTGCGGTCAGCCGTTTGACCTTGTCAAACGCAGGCGAGTCCATCGTAGGTCAGTGATGAGAAACGTAATGGAATTTTGAAATGACTAGGCTCGGCGCTCATTGTCAGCCCGCGTTGCCCGGAAAGCGATGCCAGCCGTCGGTGCCGGAGTGCCGGGGCGACTCAGCCACTCAGACAGTTCCGGGCAAGCTTCGCTGGCCAGGCTGCAAAGTCACATCCGGAAGTGCCTGTGGTGATTCGTAATCGGCATCCGTCCGGCCACTCGCGGCAGCAGCGCCGGCTGGATGGCTGGGTGGTCAGCCTCGGTAAATTCAGTTTCGCTACGTCGTTTCGCTTCGCGGGTCATTCATTCGGAGGGAGGTGCGTCAGCAGCGGGATCATAGTGGTGGCTTGGTCGTTGATTTGGAGACGCATGCCTATTACTTCAATGAACGCTAATAGGCAAAATAATTTTTAGGCGTTCATTTGGCATTATAGTTGACATTGATCGCATTGGCCACTCCGAATGATCTGAGAGTTAGGATCTGTGGCATTAGACTGGAAGCTGAAAGCTTTTACGAGTGATTTTTTGGCAGACATGGCGGTCGTGTCTTACCAGCATCTCGGCTCTCCTTGGTGAAATATGCATTTCTGAGTTTCTGAGGTCCGGTTTCGCGTGAATTCTCTTTAAGCGATCACTTAGTAGGCTCAACATCCTTCAGCTCTACACTTGCGAGAGCGTCGCAAGAGGTGCAGATGGTATCCCCATGCGCTGCCCAGCTGGAGCGCTATACAGTGCCGGCGTTGCTAAGGTGAAGAGCAACCTCAGCCGCGCAAGTCTCAAGTCGGTGGGACCGCCTCTTCCAGTGGACGGCGGCGGAGTTCAGAAGCGAAGTTAATCTCCAACTGCGGGCTGGGGGGCCTCTTTTTACCATTGCTGGCGGACACGTGGCAAAGTCGAGGGAATGTTCAGAATGTTCTCCGTCGCCGGATAGTGTACGTGCGAGAGACCGTATGCGTAGGGAGATGAATAACGGGCACTTGCAGGAAGTTGCGTCACCGAAGCCACTCTAGCGTCGCACCGCTGTAGTGGCATGCGCACTACTGCGTCTGCATGTCACACCCGCTGATCTCATTACTGCTCCAGTGCTTTCTCAAGCGGGACACGTGCCGTTAGGAGAGCTCAGAGCCTTGGAATGCGGTTGGCGACTGGTAGGTGCACCACGAGTAAAGAGTAGTAAAGAAATAGTAAATTCAGTAAAGAATCACGAAGAAGTTTAGTAAACATTCTACATTCGTATGATGTTGGCGTCTCCAGAGGCCGCTGCTTTAGCATAGGTAGAAAAAAGACCTTACTATAGAGAGCTGCTGTGAGCTTAATTTCCGCATAGTTAGGGAGTCTTCTAGCAAGATATTTGACTTCTAGATATTTGACTTAAGCAGATCTGAGCTAGATACAGGCATGCATGAAGCCATTCACTAATCAATGCTTCCAGCCAGTTATCCGATCAAAGCATTCGGTTGCATTAGAGCAGGGAGTAGCCACTGGTCAGGCTTCCAGTAACCTTGACCCAGAGCAGCTTATTCAGATTTAATTAATTTCATTGCCTTCGCTATCGATACTGATGTCTTCTGACAGATTTAAGAAGATATCCTGAATCTAATGAGTCAGGTAAAGAAGAATTTAGAGTAAATCACATGAAATGCATGGACTCATTGGGAAAGGAGAATGCAAGTTATTAATAGGAGGCTAGGTGCTTAGAGTGATCAAATAAAAAATATAGGATTCTTAGCCTATAGATGGAACAACTGCACCCTATTCGACCACCTCATTTGATTAGGGCACCCCGTGGAGATTAGCAAAAGTAACGAAAGAAGTTGAAGTGTCACAAATGCCAAGGAAATATATTAAAGTAAATAAATTAACTTTAGCAGTTAGTTTCTGGACTTTTATCTTGCTCGGTGCCTAGTGGTATATCGTGATGATGACAGAGCTCAGCGACTGCTCCCGAAAACTGATCTGCTAAAGTAAGAAATTGAACTATTAAACTACAGTGATGTATTAACTAGCAATACTCTGAGAAGTTTGCGCTGAGGTTTCGAATGAAATCAAACTAGAAATAGGTTTTAATCTCCGGCTTGACGATTGTGATATTGCCATAAAGCCAACGGATAGTTGAAGATGCCACACGAGTACGGTCCCACCGACTTCCATTAAAGTAGAAAACTGTTTTATCAGACCATCTTGTGATTGACTAGACATAAAGAAACTACTCCAATAGCATTCAAATAATTTTAAGGGCAATGAGATCGGTATGACATTCTTAGATTTGAAGTGCCTATGAAAGACAGCTTCAATTTAAATAGGGTAATGCACACATTATTTCGTGTGGTTCAGTTTATTAGCATTTTTGCCATTTCACTTTCACAATGGTAGTATAAGTTCGTGACAGAAAATTATGTTAGGCTGCTGGTTTAACATCTTTGAGACTCCGCACACGCCGCCGCTGTCACTAACAATCAAAACATCATCCTCTCCCCATGGCATTTGGTAGCTTCAATCTGTTCAGGACGTTGATGCTTCAGTTAAACAATTTTGCTTTACTTATTTGAGTTCAATCAGCTCAAATTTATGGTTATGGGTAGCAGCACCAGTAGTTTCTCGATTAGCTATTACCGATTACTACCTATTTTAACACAGCAAAAATTACTTCATCACTTTTCAAGTCACCTGACCTGGCAATGCACTAAACAGGCTGCAGAGAGCAAGGAAATGCACCGTAAATTACAGATACAAGGAAAGTAAATACACGTTGCCTCAAAAAAAGCTAGATAGGGAAGAAAGCTCAGAATTAGCGTGTTTCAAATTATTACTTATAGGAGAATTCTTCAACAACAATTACAATTTTTTATTTCTTCTGCATTCCTTCACATCCAGGTCAAATTTATAAATTTATAGATTCAAATGCTTCCCCCTCTAAGCCCGTAATAAACTTCCACACAGATATCAGAAAGAAGAATCTTTCATACTATATATTAAACAGGTAAGCTGATTCAACTTCCTCCTTTGAATAGTGGTAGAGCAGTATTAACCGCTATCTCCACCTCTGGCAGTGGGCAATATTGGATCACCCACTGCAGGAATCGAACCCATGACCTGGGTTGTGAAGAGCGAGCACCTTGTAGCTTTGGTCGTCCAAATTCGGCAAAAATCTTAGAACTAGAACAGTAGATGATTCTGCTGCTGTTAGAAACATTTTGAAAGCCTTCACTACATTTTTATATCTGATCCAAAAACAGCATAGGTTTTTTCTAACTAAGGAGTCTACCCACGGCCTCTCCATGCTCCATAGCGAACGCACTTCGTGCATTCAGGAATTAGTGGAATGCACGTTCCCACATCCATGCATGTTAAGAAACCACGGTCTTCCAAAGGATCTATACATTAGCGGATCTCATGCGTCTGCAACTACCTAGATTGCTTAACATTTACTATCCTTCATTTACTAAAAATCTTGTCGGACTGCTCATTGAATATTTCGAATGAGTGCAGAGCTAAATTGAACGTTGATACCACATATCAAGAGATAACAAATTGGTTTTCCATATTTCATATATTCGGCAGAGTACTTACCACTGGATAAAGCAACCGAAAACTCAGACTCCCTCTTTCCGAGAGGAAGCAAAATCTAGTGATAAATGCCCAGTTCTACAACGTTCAAATTTAAGCTTGTGGTATGCATAGCGATTGCTATGCCACATAGCTGAATTAACTGGACGCAAACAAAAACGCTGGGAGTCAGATGCTTGGCCTGCAAATAGCAGCTGGCAAGAGATGCAGCCCACAAAATTTTCAAAGGTTTGCAATTCTGTGCATGCTTAATTTGATGACCACGGGAGATTTATAGCTAGTTTAATGATTGAATGGTTTTACCTGAAGCCAAATTGACCTGCCTTGGCCAACGCACCGTAGTTTGAGAATTTGAAAGCAAAACGGAAATTCGCACTTGGTGAGACTTTCGAAAATCGCATAGCCTGAGACCACGTCATACATCCTAGATGCATAAAACACATGCATCCCAATTTGCAGGAAACTTTTTATACGAGTGCATTTTCCAAAATAATAACGAGCAATTACCTCATGAAACTGAAAAAACCACCGACGAGAAATGCGATCAATATAATTTATTAGCCATATTTACACTGCAGGTCAAAGAGAGTGACTTTCACTGGTAGAGAAAAGTTTAAAGTGCCTCGTATCCTCCCTAAGAGGCTGAATTAGAGCTAATCGATTCAGTCGATTTAACCCTCAAGGAGGCAATTGAAAGAACTAACTCCACGATATTAATACAGGCAACGGATCAAATTACTTACGGATTTGCTACGCAATCGCCGCGGCATTATGCAGTTTCCAGCGGCAGGTTTTCTACAGAGGCAATAGCTTTGCTGCTGAAATGAATCCAGCTGTCAGCTCATTGGATGTTTCCCAGTGGCCCACAATCAGGAAAGTACATTCTTTTAGATGAATCAAGTAGGCACACACATGTCGTAGAGTACGAATCAAAGTGATTTGAATATCTGGTGACAGTGGCACTTGGTAATAAATAGTACGTCTGCTAAGTAATTTGGTACCTACCTAAACGTCTGTCTCGTTCGGAAAATATTTTCCGGCTCTTCAGATTTTATAAAGTGTGCAGGAATTATTCAAGGCATATACGAAGCTTAGACATACAAAAGACCAATCGCCGCCTATCGACTTAAATAAACTTAATCTGAACATACGTACATAAGGTCAACATTGGGATGACCAATATTTAGAAACAAAGCTGTGCAAGAGAATCTGCTCCCAAAGTGCCGCAAGGTAGATTAAGAGGGCACACGCGCAGGAGGGCTAGAAACTTCTTTTGGGCGGGCTCAAAGTGCTCGGGTTCGTAATTCTAGTTTGTTTTATTTGATTGACCCCAAGGCTATTAAGGGAGCGGCAGCAGCTGGCTCTGCAGATCGCTCTGCTTTGCAGGTCTCAAACTCCAACGCTGCCCACAGCTCGATTTCTGCCTCCATGGAGCTACGTCAGCACCCAGGGCTTCTTCTGTCAATCTCTATGCAGAAATTCTTTCAGGCTCGCTCTCTGTACATGAAGAAGCTCTGTCTCTTTCTTTATAAAGAAATAGTACGTACCTGTCTAGTTGTAAAAAAATATGCGCACTTATCGACGTATATCTCAGGGACTTCATCGCACTCTGCCTTACCAAGTTCTGTCTGCTTTCAAAAGCCGGAGTAGATGTACAGAAGCACTGGCTAAAATCAAGCGCTCGTCTTATATGACCGAGATCGTTGGCTCAAGCAGTACTTCTCACGAAAAGTGCCTGAATAGATACCAAGTTCTCTCTGGGCTCTATAATAACCAATTAAATATTATTTCTATGTTTAAGCTGAGCTCAATTCACGGTTGGATAATGAATTATTTTGATCACGGAAGCATTGATATTGCATTCGCCAAGACGACGTCGCCTCAGTTTCCAGTTACCCGGCCTGTTTTATATTCTTAGTGAGTTAAGAAACCAGCGGAGGACGTTTGGCTCTAGTAGCACTTACTTAATTCGGATAGAGTATTCATTTAGATACTAGAGGCCTTTAGATACACTTTGTGCGATTAAGAACGAGGTGCAAATAAGGTCAACGGTCAGCATGAAACCATTGCTGCACAGGTAGAACAAGCAGCTTTAGATGTGCATTGAAAATATACATGCTTCAATTGGCTCTAATGTCGTCTAGAGTGAGATTAAACACGAATTACATGGTTAAACGTTCACAAGCTTTTGCTAGTTGGTAACTGGTTGGGCAACACAACTGCCCTTTCTATCCACTGTAGATGTTGGACGTGGGCAAATGTATATCTGTTACACCCGTGAGCTCCGTTCTGAGTCATTCGCAAAACGAGATAGCGACACACCAGGGCTCTGGCACCAGCCGACCTGTGGGCGTAGCCCCAAACCTGAAAACTGTGATAGCAGCAACGTGAGAGCAGCGATAGGTTCATATAAAGCCACTGTGCCTGTATTTACGCTTTCAGATAAATATGAGCCAGTGATGAAAAACTGACAGAAGTGAATTGAAAAATTATTCGAATGATAAACTTTGATTGCTCACGTCAAACCTGTAAGTTTTCCGTGGTTAATACATGCAGCGCCAAAAGACAGAGGTACGCTAAATGCAGCCGAGTAAAGTTGCATTTAAAACCGCTCAGGCCTTAGTGAAAGTCCACATACAAACCACATAGAAGCTAAACATTTACAAGACCGGCCAAGCGTTCTACTCCCGTTCAACTGGAAGCCAAAATACCACCATGGCTATAAGCTTAAATATTTGGCAAGAGTGAACCAAAGAGTAAAAAATTGTCTTTTAATACTAAACATGATTGTTAAAGTTGTTATTTAGGAGCCACTACAAATTTAGGTATTTCTCCATGTAGTTGGTAAGTTTCCAAAGTATCATAGACCCCCTCATTTAAGAAAATCTGCCACTGTCCAGCATAATAAACCCAAAATATGCATCGATTTTAGGGTAGGTATCAACTTTTGGTTTTGCCACCTGAATAGGCTCTAGCATGAATTATTGCAGAGGATTTACAGGCACATCGTTCACGGCTGTCATGATAACAACATTTTCTTCAACTTTGTCGCCGACAGTGGTCACAGTAACGAGCTGCGCTTAAATATGTCTTATTAACACGTGGATTTTTAGACCTTCAAAACATAAGCACCTCAGCCGGCTGGATCCAAGTGAATGCATCCAAATTCAGATATATATCAATTGATACACGAACAGATCTATACAATTTAATAATATCGGTCCTCAAAAACAAAAGAAGGAACAAACCTGTATATAATTTTTCAGATGAGAGAACTACTGTGACTTATCACGCCAATCCCTAGCACCAGCTTTCAAAACAACTCAGTCTTGTCAACGTTACATTGAGCTAGAAAATCTGTGAGGTATGAGGCATAATATCATCAAGGGCACAATTACTCGAGCTCCACAGCTAGGGCACATTAACAAAAAGAGAACTGGCCAAAGCGGCCCCATATATCAGTCAGGATGAAAAATATCAAATTGAAAGCTACTTTTAGATCCTTAAAGATCCCATGCCATTACTTTACACTAAGTTAAGCCTCATTCCTAGATTTTTTTTGGCTCGAGACGTAAAGTTGCAAGTTTAATGTACCTGCATTTTGTGTTCCTTCCACGGTTGGCTGCAAAGTTTAAAGCTTTTGTTTTCATCGGTTCACATATTAGGAAGATCTTATAGCATGACGAATTCATCAAGAGTCTGATCGGGACGGAAAAAGCCACCTGAACCAGATTATTTCTTCGCATAAATTCAAGACTTTTTGGGCAAACGCTAGGCTGAAAAAATATGAGCTACTGGTTCTGACCTATACTGAAACAGGATTCCAAATCATCCTACAATCCGAATACTTGATATTTATATAAGAAATTTTGAAAAGAACACGGGAGCTTACTCACAGGAGCCTAACAAGTGCTTTCTTCGGGATATAATCCACTTTGAACGTCAGTAAGGTTTGAAGATGGAAACATGACGAGACCTAGGCTAGGGGCTTTTTAGAGAGTGAGCTTTGCGGCGCAGCGTGTAACCGCAAATCTAGAACAAATCTAATCATTTCATTATCCTTTGAGTGGTTATTTTTGTATGCAATCAGATTGGATATTCAGATGTTAATGTTGAGTTATTTGCTGATTATCTCTGACTAAATTTGAGAGGTTTCTGGGGAACGCGTCTATTTTGTCATCGGAAATGAATTATTTATAAGTTAGTCACTGTCCGAGTTACAAAAGCGTAGTTTGTAGGGATAAATTGTCATTTTCTAAATTTACGAGTTAGAGGCAATAATTTCCTGATCGTCTATAACTCAGCCCTTACTATCCAAAGACCCAATTGTGTGATCATATATCGCATACGATTTTTATATTCAAAAGGTTACTAGGATTCTGCAGCTGCTTCCGAAATGAAATGCTTTGCACCAGGAACAATGCACTGAGCCATGCTATTCCAGACTTGTGCCTGACAAATAAGGTGAAACTTTTTCTTTTAAGCACGGCTAGTGAGTCTCAAACGCTACTTGGCACGCCCAGGTATTCCAAAGTTAGCATGTATCAGCGAAAACAAAGAAAGGTATCCTAAGTCTTTAGTGTAGAGCACTTGATTCGATAACCACATAACCACAGGCTCGAGGTCCAAGTGTTTAGCACCATCCGTAGGAATGCTTCGAAGCCCCTGAGTGCAATTTTCTGACCCGAAGCACTGAGCATAACTTTCTAATTATTGCACATGAAATATCTCTCGAATTTTAATATGACTTCAGTTTTTCATTGCTTGACAATTCAATTTTTGATGTAGTGTCCCTGCTAATCAAACCAAAATTTCAGAAATGTAATATAGCCAAAGTAAGTAGACTTGACTATATTATTGTGTCGTCAAATGAAAGGTCACTTTGAAAATGGACACCATGATTTTGTGCAGATTCAGCAGGACATATAATTGGCAGAGCCAATTTGTAGCGTTAGGTTTCTAATTTCTGAATCACACTCAGTTAACACTAAATAGTAAGTTGGTTTCATGATAATGCAATTTTAACAAAGTTTTCTGCCATTCATATGTGGATGTTATCAATGCACGCAAGGGAGTTGAGAGAATTCGGCGTGCTGGAGAGCTGGGAGGGATCAAAGCAAGAGTGCAATGACTGTAATCTGCATGGAAGTGAAAGCTCACATTGTGCCTAACAAAAACGTCGGTAAGGTGGAGAGTATCATGCTATTGACAAATCCGCTATAACCAAGACTTGTCCAAAAGTAGCCAAAGCCACACTTAGAGACAAGGAGTCATAAACTTAGAGATGAAGTCCCACTGTCACATAATCTTTCCTCAATCTCAGCCCTTTGCAGCTCACCTTTGTAACAACAATTGCAGCCTTTTGTACTGCTTCCACCAGCAAAGTTCCAATGGGGACTGTAGTCTATCGCAATACGTTTGCCGAGCGTGCATTTATCACAGATGGTTTAAATCTTGTTTTGACGCCATTTCACGGAAATCGTGCCGTTATCACCCACGGGGATTTTATCAATCATTTCGACGATCTGCCTGACCGATGACCCGTATCGAATGTCCTACAACAGTGCTTAATTGATTTTCTCTAGTGGCTAATTTGATGGACAAGCTCACAACGCAAATCACATGCTTGATGGTCTACCGGCATGTGCACTCAGGTGCTTAAAGCTGTTACAAAAATCTGCAGCCAGACTTGTCTGTCCAGAGAATCTCAGTTGCCACATCTCACCAATCCTCGGCGACCTGCACTGGCTCGCGGTCAAGCAATGGATCGACTTCAAGGTTTTGTCCCTCACTTTATGGTCCCTTCGTTCTATGGCTTCAGCCTACCCGTCGGATATACTTCCCCACCAGGCAAAGGGTGGTAACACCAGCTATTCGGAATCTAAACTGTTTACCTATACCTCGTACATAGCTCAAATCTTTTGGAGACCGTGCCTTTAGTTTGTATGCTCCCAAAACCAGGAACTCACATCTTACTTGTGTCAAGACATCCCTGACTTGACCACATTTAAAAAGAAAATAAAAACGCATATATTTATCGCATCATTTAGTAGGTCATGTGATTCGTCCTTTATGTGCATATGCGTGCTGACACTGTTCATGCTGTCACTAACCATACTCGCATGTTGACCCTGTGTATGCCATCCTAACTGTGTTTTTCCTGTTGTGTATTGAGCATACTACTACTAACCATTCGATCATGCTTCCTTTGCAGCAAATGTAAAGAGCCTAGAGAGAGAGATTGATTGCTCTGAGGGCGCTACATCGAATATATCATTATTATTCTTGATCAAAAGTTCTTCATGGTTAAATATGAAGTCAATTACTGTTATTATTAACATAATTACACGTGACAGCGTGAAATTTTATTCATAGTGGAGTTTCCCAGAGGTATCAAGCTCATCAATGAATCGCGAAACCCATGATCATTGATTGTGTTGCTTTCTAAAGCCGACATCCTCCTCATGCTTTTAGCTAGATCGCTCGTCTAACAAGCCCTCAGCAGCGTAATTATAAATCGTGGCACAGCACAATGCGCAAGATCTACCTTCCACTCCGACTAATCACCTCGCCCCTGTCACCCGATTTATTCCATGTTAAATCTCAGAATCTATGCTAGTTAACATCTCATAACACAAGGTCGGAGGAGCACACTCAAGAGCAGGAACTGGACTGGAATCGACTGGAAGGCGAGTATTATTGCAGGTCGCAACGATCAATTGAAGATGAGGAAGGTTAAGAAAAAAAGGTTCTACAACTAAGAAATTCAAACAACTGACTTCGACCATCACCAATCTCTTTAACAAAAATCAGCTAAACCTCTAACCCAGAGCTCCCAGCGGCCGTCTGTCACATGGTTGCCTAGCTACTTTGTTTGCACGAAAAGACAAAACCAGCGAGCACCAGCCTGAGATAACACCCCCGCACAACTTCTCACTAGCCTTTCCTTGATGTACCTCATCATCCGCCTAGAAATTGGAAAACCTATCCCTCAAAATGACTCCTCTTCGAGCATGTCTGCCGCAGCATCTGCACAAAATTATTTTCTTGCTCTGTTTCAAAGGCAACTTTAACTAGACGAACATATAAGCTCCACAGTCAGGTATCCCTACTTTTAGCTGTGCAGCATTGCAAATGTTTGGCCCTGATTAGGTATTGATACCATGTCCAAGTTGTTCCATGAATTTTTGAAATGTCGCCATCTTAAGCTAACTTGTAATGAAGAGATTGTAGAAGCCAAGAGTAGCAAAGATGATAACGTAGAGAACTGGCGGAGTCTCAGTGCATGTCCTTCAATGAAAAGATTTTACCGCAGGGCAGCAATTTCAATTTAGAGATTTCACTTTAGAGTAGATATTATCACTATTCTCAAGAAAGATAAGGTGTTTTTCCTGATTGAATTAGCAGTATTTTGTGGCCTCTAATGACGTGTTTAAAATAAATGATAAAACTTCGCTCTTCTTCATTTTCTTTTTTTGAAGTGAAACGTTGGTAATGCACTTATCCCTGTCACGGCTAAGAAAAGTTAAAAACCTCTACTGCATTTAGCAATATTTAAAGAAGAAACTGTCAAAACATTAAGCTAATTCGCTTTAGCCGTGTCTCACGGTCTTGGTACCAGCATCTTGATTGCTAAGCAGAGAATAGCCTAGAATAAGCATGCGCTACTCTCGAATATTACCTCCGCAGGACTTGTGTTCACTGATCCTGACAATATCTTGGATTCAGAAAACCTGCAGATGCTAACGAAGATAATAAGCGAGCTGAGAGCAAGCATTCGTTTCAAAGCTGCTTCCATTGCAATTATTGGGAAAAATCGTAATGTCGGTGTGTAGACCGTTTCGGAAAGCACAGCGCTCGAAAGTTGTACCATGCGTATGGCTTTGATTTTAGTGGATATGCATTAAACAAACCATAACCCACGCGTATTGCAAATTCCCTAATTTCGCCTTGCCAATCTCACGTGTTTTGAATTATCAAGTGAATTAGACTGCACAAACGCGTTAGATATAAATTTAGTCATTGGAGTACAGCTGATTCCGATACAAAGTTTCTTAGGCTATTACGTGTCGCTATCCCCATCAGCATACATAAAGTGAGTTACAAAACTGACTTTCGAAGTCCTTCTAGAAAAACGCTGCATGGCCATGCTGCTTTCAAACGGTTCTATTCCAGCAACAAGAACAAGTTTATTGGACTTACAACACCTAGTAACTAGCCGGTCCTAGGTATTTAAGCTGATCGTGTTTGATTATGCATTTCAGCGATGCAGTGTGTACATTTTCCCTAAATACCTACGAATTTTTGTGACTATTCTTTCTTATTAAGCGGTGTGACTAGTCCCTGTTAACAGTATGCCTGTGCCAATAAATCCTTTATTGATCAATAGCAACTATATATTAAGCTTGATCCGATTGTAACGATATTAGCATAACCGTTTAATATCCCGTAATTAAAAAATAAGCTTTTAAGCAGATCACGAGTAACGCTAAAATTTAACGTCAACTCTCTTACATTGTATCAATGTGATGAAAACGACGCAATCTTAAGCCTGTTTATTTGCGGCTTAACTTTGAAAAATAGAATCGGTTGCATTCGTGAGTTAGATAGCGATTTTGCCAAATTTCGCCGGAAGCCGAAAAAAACCTACGCCGGATTAAGTGTCATGTCCAGTATTTAACGCCATGGTAGTCATTAGCCTAATAAAAAAACCGGCCGCCACGCTTACAGCGTCATATTCGCATTTGAAACGCACTAAAATCCGATATGAATTCTTAACAGTATACCGAACAATTCTTGTTCGACCTCCTTGACCAGTTGTCTACGACCGCGACCAGGCTATAATCGGCTAACTTTGCAATCTCAAACAGTACCAAATTGAGGGTAATAGCCACCATCAGTATTTACTTTCTTAAAGTCAAGCTGTTCACACTTATATTAAAGAGATATTTTAAACCCCTTGGTAACGAGTCTAAAAACAAGTTACCAAGGGTGGCAGCAACCTGTAGCTCACACGGTACGAATTAATATTTTATTTCAGATCGCGCTCACCTCATTCCGATTCACGGTCCGCGAATTGCTTGCAGCCGCATGCCGAGCAATTTTAAAACTAATATCGACGATCGAAATGCTATCTAATGTGTCAAAATGTGTAGATTGGTATATTATATATATATTTATTATTTATTTATTTATTTATATATATTTTCATAATATATATATATATATATATATATATTTTTCAAAATGTGTAGATTGGTATATTCATTTTCCCTTGTGGTTAGTGTGCATAGTTGCCGCATTCATTGCAAATAGCCCATTCTTGTTCAAACATTATCTGAAGATTTTATGCGGTTAGTAAACTCGAATTATTATCTAATTCATTTTATCAGACAACGTGTGCATTTCAGCCATTCAGAGCTTACTGCACCCTGTGGTATAAAAATCATCTATGAATCTCAAAATCCAAAGTATCATTATTGATTCTGTCTAATGCAATTCATTCCTTGATCTATTGTTCAATCCTCCAAGGACCCACCCTCAGCTGTGGAACAATAAAATATCACATTAGCTGGTGTTCTAGAATGTTCTTTAGCTAAGAAAATTGTATGCAGTCACCCAGATGGCTCATGGCTATTGGTAATCCTTATTCTAGTTTCAACCTCTAAGCTGAAGTTATTAAAAGTAACCATGAAATCAGAAAAGACTTTCTACTGTCTAATGTACCAGAAATAATTCAGGTCAGTCAATTAAAGCTAATGCTAAATCTAGGCTATAGAAAACAGCCTACAGTCAAAGCTTAGCAATTTAAAAAATGGTCACGTCAACCACTGTTTGTTTCCTCTACCCCTACCAGCCAAGGACTTGACCCAGAGCTCTCATCGAGGCCATCATCAATCGCTTTAAGAGCTATTTTATTTTTAAGATACATAATGTCAAAGACTACCCCCAAGGTAAGATCCAAACTGATCTTCTCATGGACGTTTCCCACTTTAGCTCGAGGTCTACAACGAAGCCAGCCACCAGTCTCCGCAGCGTTAAGTTTATCAAGTAGTGCGTGACGATTAACCTGAGTCTCGATTGAATATATACTTATCTCCTTCTGAACGCTTAAATATGTCTCCAGCCTCGTGACGTTTCCTTGCATTCTTCGAAAAGGCAATTGTTGAGCCTTTCACCAGGAGCTCAACAACAACACCCTCAGTACTTTGCCTATTATAAGTCTCCCTGTGGTCATTAATCGCTTTTGCCGATGTAATCAACAAGTCCAGCCGAGGCTATTGTTGGTATAAAGATGGTGCAAACCTTTAGATTTACTCTATTTCCATAGTGCCTTCAAGCAAACCTAATTCTCTTCAATTGAATAGATCACGTGTTGCTAATATTAGCACTAGGATTACAGCATAAGTTCTAAAAGTTAATGACTGCACTAAAACCCAATTAGTAGGTATGGAGCATCCAAATGTTGCTCAAGTAGACACTTTAGCTGAAGCAGCACATTAAACTTAAATAATACTGACAATTTTTTGAAAACATCAAGAATTTTATTTTTACTATGGAGCTTTTATTTCCCTAAGGATTGGTCCTTGCGGTCCTTGTGACTAATGCTCGCATACTATGGAGTTCACTCCAGTTGTTAGCTGGCAATGCAGAATAGACTGAAGCACGACTCGAATCTACAATCAAAGGGGTCGTGTAGAGTAAGCGACCAATCTCCTAGGCTGCTAAGACCCTGCTGCTGGTGTCTGTACTGGTGCATGCCTGTCCACGTCCTTAGGAATGAGACACTAAGTATTACTTTTCTCTACAAGTGAATGCTGCACAAATAAATTCATTGGTCCGGTGGTTGTACAGGTGCCTACGCATACGTACTGGCTCAAGTAGCGAATGCATGTTTAACCACCTCAGCCGTGGGAAAAGAACAACGTTTCGACGGGTTGGTGACCTAAAGCTAGACATGGCTCCTGATTTAGAATCACCAAACTCATATACGTATACATACAACTCTGGCTCGGCTGCTCACCCAACCAAATTCGTCAGCTAATCCAAATTCGAAATAGATGGCTTTATAGGTTATCATCAATTTCCCTCAGAAAGCCAACAGTCAGCTGCATCTAGGCCCCTCAAATAGACACGATTAACACAAATCACCTGCCCTAGACTCGTTATCAAATCATACTTCACATGAAGACTTCATAAATGCCCAGCACGCCATTAAACTGGTTCACGTGCATGATCAGCAGAATGTTGAATACACGGAAAGTGAATATCACTTTTCTTGAGCCAAACGTCGATGAGAACGTTAATGAAACAGTGGTAGCGGCAACCAATAAAAAATAGTAGCATCCGGGTAAGTGCGAAATAACGGCGATAGCGGCTCCGGTCAGAACGGATGCCTTCCAAGTGATGAGGTTCAAGGCATCTTTACAAGTAGAAAGAATAGCAACTCCTAATTAGGAAGCCAACTGCTGCTGCTTTTTCATTTGCCAATAAACTCTGGGGTTCCTTGGAATTCGTCATGAGCACGGGAGTGGTCATTTAATGCAAGCATATAAACTCAAGTGATAAGTGCAGCGGCAGGGAACCTGACTTGCTTAATGCTATTCCAATAGTCGAGAAAAGAATATATGCCCAGGTTAGCACGTCATGTTCCTATATTCGACAGCCTTTGCTTAATGTGTGCATCAGAACTGCTTAGCCGGTAAGTCTTCTTTTACTAACCGATATCGCATATCGCCGTCTACACGGAAGAAGCAGTAGCTCATGAAAATATCCATACAAGAACAAATAGATGTGAGGTATGTAAAGAGGGTTCTTGTCGTAAGCCGCCACCTTCATGACGCACACTCGAGATCTCATTTCTTATATACCCCTGACCATGCAATCGGCAGCTGAATAAATAAAGTTCGCAACGATCTGAGTCAAATTGATTACGGATGCCAATAACTGCAGGCAGCAGTTACCGCATCTTAGCAGGCTACTGAATAAGTGGAGAGGATGCTAAATATGGATCTGAGAGAACCACGAGTCGCCAGTCCGTCTAGTACATGGTTTTTCTTAAGTAAATATTGTGAGACTGTGACGAAAGTAGGGCTAATAATCATTCGATCGTATTTCCTTTGCAGCAAATGTAAAGTGCTTAGAAAGAGATTGATTTCTCTGATTAAATGTATTATTATTTTATAACGAGGTAATGGGAATGAAATAGACGGTATAACAATAAGAGAAAAAGAAGTTCACAACCAGTAACCCAATATATCTTAGCAAACACTTCTTGGGTACCACTGAGGTCAAGGACATGAATGATCAGTAATCTTTTGAAGATCATTAACTGTTGTTTTAGACTATGACATCCCGTCTTTGCCATAAAATTGGTTTGTATTGAGGAAAAATCTTCTTTGGGAGTTTGGGATCTCAATTACGTATGCACAGTGCAATATTCCACGTGATGCGGACAACTGATGCTTGTTGCCAAATCACAGATGCCAGTAAGATTTAGCACTGTGCCAGCTTACACAGCTTCTGGTGATGCTAAGATGCACTAATGGCATATAAGGCAGGAATATCCATCTATTTATCTCACCATTTAGTGAGTCCGTACGATTCATTCTTTATGTGCTTAGGCGTGCTGACGCTGCGCATGCTGCCACCAGCAATACTTACACGCTGACCCTGTCCATGTCCTTCCTAACCATCTTGTTTACGGAGCATGCTGACACTAATCATTCGATCGTGCTTGCTTTGCAGCAGATATAAATTGCTTAGAAAGAGATTGATTTCTCTGAGGGTGCTATAAAAATTGTATTATTATTTTATAACGTGGTAATGGGAATAACATAGATGGTATAACAATAGGAGAAAAAGAAGTTCACAACCAGTAACCCAATATATCTTAGCAAACACTTCTTGGGTATTTAAGATTTTTTTTTATCAGCACTGAGAAATCGTGTGAGTGCATTTCCTTGCTAATGTATATGGATACATTGCTATGCCTTTACCTATAAATCCGAGTATGTGTTCATTTGTGCAGGTCCGCTTGTATGCTTGTGTATGCTTCAGTAAGTTTACATGGAAGCTGATGTAAGTCAGTCTGCATGTATGCTGTTGCATGTCGGTGTAAATGCACGATAAAATGGGAAGGTACTTGAAATAGGTGCATTAACCCGTCCTACACTTTATTCTCAGATTACCTTACATGTGTGCATAAGTATGTGCGATTTTTGTTAATGATGAAATGGGTTTGCAAATTCTAGTTCTAAGCGACAGGAAGAACAATGTTTCACGTAAATAGTTCCAAAAACTCGCCGCTTCGGTCGCTCGAACCCAGCCGATCCGTCGCTTGAACGCGCTGTTTGCCTAGTCATCGTTTAAATAAGTCCAGATACAGGAAACCTGTATCTGGATGTGTGTAAACTAGCATAGAATTACCAGAAAGACTCGGTTATAGTCATGACTGTATGTAAAGGGATCGAGATTCGGCAAGTCTCTGCTGCTGACCCTTCACAAAAAAGAAACGGTTTGCACTATTAGTCACTTGAAATGATCACGGCAGCATAAAATGTGCAGTAACAAATGTGCAGTAACTCAATGCTGGAAAGGCCTCGCAGTGTAGCCTACTTGAAGAGCATGTGAATTCCATCATTTAGGCAGAGCGATCCCTAAGTGACGGCTTTTGAAAAATAAGAGAGAATATGCGGTTGCAACCAGCATGCAGAAGAAGCCCGAAGTTGTACGCATGGTTGCAAGAGCACACAGAAACTTAACGAAAATTACATGATTTTTTGAAAACACTGCCAACTGATTCAAGCTCGAAAAGTAAAAGATAGCGGGCGAACTTGACTGCATGGAGGTTAAAGTATTCACACTCTGGGAGAAACCGGGGAATGTGTTGGAGTGAGAATCGTCGCCAAGTGGGAAAAAGATGTCGAATGGACAGGTGAGTGCATGCAGACAAGTGTGCAGCAAGCAGTGTATGAATGCGTAGATGCAATTAAAGGCTAGGAAGGATTCATTCGTGAAAGCCTTAAACATCGAACTTTGAATATGTGTTGTCACCACTTTATGCTTATGTTGGAACGTCATTCAAATGCGAGTGCACTCAAGTATTTGCGACTGGCGTCGATGCTAATGCCATTCAACTTTTGCGAAAGACTACTGTAACTTCATTTGTAACTCCACACAGCCGCGAAGACTGTCTGGGTACGTACGCAGGAGAGTTTTGTCTAGCGCAGTACTCGCAGCTTGAGCCGCTTTCGTTACGCATTCGGTTGTCAATAGACTTTGTCTCACGCAACAAAGAGAAAGTGAAAACCGTAGCTGAATCAGGGGATTGGTTGAGGTAGTGATTAGCGTGCAGATTGCAGCTCAGGACCCCTGAAAAGGATGAACCATAGTCGGCAGCAGGAGAGTTGTTGTTGTTGCGTAAGAATTGTGGAAGCGAGTTCCAGTCTAGGACCTGCAGAGCCAAAGCTTCTGCGGCCAACGGTCTTTAATAGGAGGAATGGAACAGCTAATTTATTGTCCACACAGGACCTGAGGGCATGAAGAAGCTGAAATTGGTGCAGCAGTTCAGCTAGGTACGAAGGAGCTAAGCTGTGGCGGGCCTTGCGGGTCAACGTAAGAACTTAGCTCTGTATCCGTTAATCAACCAGCAGCCATCCAAACTCGTTCAGCAAAGAATACACACGGTAAAATCTCTAGGACTGATGAAATAGCCTTGCCGTCACATTCATCGCCACCTGAAATGGTCTAATGACTTTTTTTGTAGCCCAGCCGAAAGGGAATTACAATAATCAAGCGGAAGAGGAACTGAGAAGGCAGTATACAATCTTGCAAGTCACCGTGAAGACAGTTCCTAATATTAGATAGGGATTGGAGTGATGGTTAGCTGGTTAAGAAGTCTTCTTAACGTAGTTTTCATAATTTAGGTAGCCGTCGGAGATGGCACCGAAATTCCCAGCCAATGGTCATGGCCCTACAACAGTATCGCCGATTAAAAGAGCAAAACCTTCTAGCCCACCGAAATGCTTAGTGTAACCTGTGAGTAGCAGTCCCGTTTTAAGGTCGATTAGTTTACAAAAAGCCAGGGCATGACCACACATTTACAATTCGCTTAAGGCAGGGGTTGGCAAACTTATCGGACTGGTAGGTCATTTCAGGAGGTCAAAAAGGCAAATTAGGTCAGAAGAAACCACCCCCACTCCATCGGTTAGGTGGAGTGGGCTTGGCCATACGGAAAAAAAGTCGCAACGGACGCGTAATCATGCAAAGCAATTATTGGGCAGCCATTTGTCATCACTTATCCCCTCAGTTAGCTGCTTCTATTTAATAAAAGCGCCTGACACCAGTTCTAAAAACAAACACGGGCCACAGCTTGAGCTGCAACCAGCACTAATGGGCGGTTACAAAACCACGACAATTCAATTAGGCCGGATCCAAAATAAATAACTAGGGGAAGGCGTTAGGCCGGACTGTAGTACTAGCTAGGCCGTATCTTTCCTAAATGCCGGAGTTTTCCGACCTCTGGCTTAAGGCAACACAACACTCGCAGTTAATTTGCCTATTTCCAGCTTCATAACATTGCTAAAATTCGGGCTTGTTTACATGTGTATCTCTGTCTGTAACTCCACAAAGTCATAAAGACCATGTGGGTGTTACGCAGGAGAGTTTTGTATAGCGCACTCACAGCCTAAGCGGCTTTCGGTACGCATTCGGTAGCCAACAGACTTCGTCTCACCCAACAAAGAGAAAGTGGGAAGCATAGCACAGTCAGGAGAGCCGTTGAGGTAGTGAGTAGCATAGAAGTAGCAGCTCAGGACCGCTGAAAAGGCTGTTTAGATAAGGATACCACGTCTAAGTTGATCCATGCATTCGTGACATCTCGTCTCGACTTCTGAAACTCACTGCTTACTGGCCTACCAGCATGTGCGATCAGGCGATTGCAGCAGGTGCAAAACTCTGTAGCTAGCTAGGCTTGTCTGTCGTGATCGTCGCAGTTGCCACATTACTCCACTTCTCGCCGACCTGCGCTGGCTACCAGTCAAGCAACGGATTGACTTCAAGGTTTTGTCGCTCACTTTTAGGTCCCTTCCTTCTATGGCTCCAGCCTATCTCTCCGACATACTCCCCCATCAGGCCAAGCATCGTACCACCCGCTTTTCGGAATCCAACAGTCTAGAAATACCTCGTACAAACCTCAAATCCTTTGGAGACCGTGCATTTAGTTTGTATGCTCCCAAAGCCTGGAAATCCCTCCTGACCTGCGTCAGAACATCCCCTGACCTGACCACATTTAAAAGGAACTTAAAAACACATCTATTTAGGACAGCATTTTGTGGGTCCTGAAATTAAATGACGATAAAACCGAACTGCTTCTCATAGGACACCCTAAGCGTGTGGCTGGATTAAAAGGCTTTGCTGTTCTAATAGGTGATGCTATTGTGCGACCTTCACCACGCGCTCGTAATCTAGGTATCGTGTTCGACAGCTGCCTCAATTTCAAAAGCTTCATTCAGAAGACTGCCTCTACAGCTAGCCATCACATCCGATCCCTATCCAAGATTAGAAGCTGTCTCCCACAGTGGCTTGTAAAAAATTTAACTAGCTCTTTAGTTCTGTCTCGGCTTGATTATTGTAATTCCCTTTTGGCTGGGCTACCAAAGAAAGCTATTATGCCACTACAGCTGACTATGAATATGGCTGCAAGGCTGGTCTTCAAGTCCCAGCGGTTTGAGCACGTGTCTCCTTTGCTGAAAGAGCTAGGATGGTTACCGGTTGAGCAAAGGATACAGAGCAAAGTTCTTACGCTGACCCACAAGGCCCGCCACGGCTTTGCTCCTTCGTACCTAGCTGAACTGCTGCATCAGTTTCAGCCTGTTCGCGCCCTCAGGTCCTGTGTGGACAATAAATTAGCTGTCCCATTTCTCCGCTTAAAGACAGTTGTCGACAGAAGCTTTAGCTCTGCAGGTCCTAGACTGTGGAACTCGCTTCCACAACTAAGGCACATCTTTTTCAGCCGTCCTGAACTGCTACTTCTATGCTACTCATTACCTCAACTGCTCTCCTAACTCTGCTATGCTTTCCAATTTCTCTTTGTAGCGTGAGACGAAGTCTGTTGGCTACCGAATGCGTACCGAAAGCCGCTTAGGCTGTGAGTGCGCTATACAAAACTCTCCTGCGTAACACCCACATGGTCTTTATGACTTTGTGGAGTTACTGACGGAGATACATACATACATTCGTTCTTCACGTGCCTATGCTTGCTGACACTGTGCATGCTGCCACTAACCACATTTGCATGCTGACCCTGTGCATGTCACCCCTAACCATGTTATTTATTTTGTTTGTTTTTCAAGCATGATTTTACTTACCATTCAATTGCATTTCTTTTTCCAGCAAATGTAAAGCGCCTAAAAAGAGATTAAGTTCTCTGAGGGCGCTTTATCAAGTACATTATTATTATTATTATTATTAATTTCGGTTACAATGGTTTTGAGGTTTTGAAAATCGCAGAAGCTCAGCAAGAGATTTTCCTTAATCCTGAAGTTCGGCAGAGCAGGGTCTACTTCAGTGTTGAAACACTTACTATCTGTGTTGGTACTTTGAAACCTAGCTAAAATAATACATCAATTGGTCAGTGTAAATTTATATCAGTATCAGTCAGGTGCAGTACGGCTAACACCAAACGACTGCTGTTGGTCGTCGGCAATTATCCACGACGTCTGGCATCAAATATTGCAAATTAATGCAGCAGCTTCCCCACCAAGACAAAACTAGGCTGAAAATGTAGCACTCGTTGAGGTGCTAGTACCAGTTAAAGTGTAACCAACTGTGGTGATACCCTAAACTTTTGAATCACGGCTGGCCACATGCTGCAAAGGCTGCATAGCTGCAAAAAGTGTAGGAAACAGTGAAGCGTAGAAGCAAGAAGAGAGAGCCCGCATTTCAAGCTAAAAAGTCCTTAATCGTTAGCCATGCACAAAAGAAAGCAACGCAAAAGTGTCGCGTAGAGCCCGTATATTCGTGATGGTAGCGAATCTTTGTGACCGCACGCTTTCCTTGGAATTAAAATGACTTTGGAGTAATGCACAGCCCTGGTGGTGAGAATTAGGCTACATCGTATGCCTGTATAGTTAGTTCACGGTTTTTTGTTGGGTCTCCCCAGCGTCTCTCTATCAATTGCGTCTCTCCGTCGTCTTCAACGATCCTGTAGACTTACTTTCGACGCAGACAAAGCTGCCTTTGTAAGCCACAAAGAAGAATTACGTGCCTAAAAATTTCTTGTAAGGCAAACCAAAACTCAGTGGTGCTACCTCAAGTACGATCTCAAAGTGCTTGCTTGAATCGTGGCTAGCGATATAAAAGGGCAACATAATGACAAGGAATATGCCAAAGACAGTGGAGTGTAACAGCAACAAAGAGCGATCGTATATTATATCGAGTCCCTAATTCAGGCTACGCGAAAGCGTAGCCTGAATCCCTAAATCAATGATTATTACTCCTATTATTATTATTGTTCACGCCCTAGGTAGTTTACGAACATTGCTTTTTACTACAGTCTCACTTTCAGTAACTTGTCAGCTTCATCGCGGTTTATTTGCAAAGCCTTACTTCATAGTACGTAAGGTCTAATCACTCGATAAATTGAGGTAGCACTGCTGAATTATTAATAGGCTCACTAAACATTCTCAGAAGCGTATCTCTTTTCTGCGGCTTACTTATGCAGCTTCGTGAGCCTTGAGTGCAAATGTCTCCAGCATAGCAGGTGAAGGAATGGCGTAACTGACAGAGCTGGGAAGATCCAATAAATAACCCTAAACCAACTAGAAGGGCAAAGGTAGTACGACATTTCCCCCTGGACGTTTCCCCAGGACATCTACCCCCCCCCCCCGGTGGACCCTAGGAGATTTCACCCCACCCGGACATTCTCCCCCGGGGTAGGACATTTCCCCATCCATGATAAAATGAAGTTCATGCTCTATTAAAAAAATTAAGTCAGTATAATTAGAAGGATGGGTGGAAATTAAGAATGTTTCTAATGGAGCGATCGCTGGCTGTGGTTGCGGCGGCCGCGGCGGCGTCGGCGAGCTATACAGTTCGGTCCCGCAGGAGTTCGCTCCCCGTCGACGCCGCCAGTCACTTGTTCGTACCCCTCAAAGCGGGCGCACACTACGGCGTGCCGCGCGATCCTGCAAATGAGCGCGAGGCCTCAGAGGTCTACTGAGAATAGCTTGATCTCAAGAGATCTCGTTATGCCCTAATACGGACTAATCAAAGCGCGAAATATGAGCAAGGGTGGATTTAGACGGCAGAGGCACAGCCCGCCCTAAATCCTAAGCCCAAAACCCTAAAACCCTAATTACTAAACCGTAAACACTAAGCCCTCAAAACCCTAAACCCTCAAAATCCTAAACCCTAAACGCTAAAACTCTAAACCGTAAACCATAGAGCTTTGTGGTAAGGGTTCAGTGTTAGGATTTAGGGTTAAGAATTTAGGGTTTATGGCTTAGGATTACGGGTTACAGGTTACGGGTTACATATTTCAGGTTTAGTGTTTAGGGTTTAGGGTTCAGGTGTTAGGGTCGAGGGTTTAGGGGTTTACGGTTAAAGTTTTTGGGATTGAGGGTCTAGTGTTTGATGTTTAGGGTTTAGGATTTATTTGTTAGGGTTTAGGGTTAAAGGTTAACAGTTTATAGTTTAGGGTTTAGCGTCTCGGGTTTTGGCTTTAGGGTCTAGGGTAAAGGGGGTTTAGGGATTAATGTTTAGGGTTTACGGTTTAGGGCTTAGGAAGAAGGCCTTTGGGTTTATGGTTGAGGGCTTATTGTTGAGGGTTTAGAATTTTTGGTTTGCTGCTAGGGGAGACGGTTTAGGGTTAACATATTTAGGGGATTTGGTTTAGGGTTTCGGGTTTACGCTTAAGGATTTAGGGTTTAGGGCTTCAGGGCTTTTGAGTTACTGGTTAAGGGCTGCGGATTTAGGGTTTGGGGGTTTATGGTTTAGGGTTACAGGCTAACTGTTTAGGGTTTAAGTTTGGGGTTTAGGGCTCAGGGTTTAGGGCGTTTACAGTTTCGCGTTTAGGGTTTATGGTTAAAGGTTACAAATTACAGGTTTAGGATTTAGGCTTTAGGGCTCGGGGTTGAGGACTTAGGGTTTGGGGTTTAGTTGTTACGATTTAGGGTTACGGGTAATGGGTTTAGGTGTTAGGATCAAGGGTTTAGGTTTTGGTTTTCAGGTTTAAATATTACCGCTTAAATTTTTGGGTCTAGGCTTTAGGGTTAAGGGTTTAGGTTTTAGGGTAAAGGGCTTAGGGTATGCACTATAGGGTTTAGGGTTGCAACGGTTTTGTGTTTAGGGCATTGGGTTTAGGGTTAAGGGTTAAAGGGCTTAGATTTTAGGAATTTAAGGTTTAGGTTTTGGATTTGGGGTTTAGGGTTTTGGGCTTAGGGTTAAGGGTTACGGTTTGTGAGTTTAGCGTTTAGGGTTGAGGGATTAGGATGTAGAGTTTAAGATATCGTATTTTGCGTTATGGGTTAGGGGTTACGTGTTGCGTGTTTAGTTTTTAGGGTGCAGGGTTTAGGTGTTATAATTCAGGGTTTATGGTTTGGTTTTAAGGCGTTGATATTACGGCTGAAGTTTTCGGGTTTTGGTTTAAAGGTTTCGGGTTTTCGGGCTTGGAGTTTAGGGTTCAGGGTTCAGAGTTTAAGGTTTAAATATTACGCCTTAAATTTTAGGGTTTAGATTTTAGGGTTTTTCTTTATTTATTAGGGTTTTGGGTTTACGATTTAGGGATAAAATAATAATAATTTTACTACACTTGATAAAGTGCCTTCAGAGAACTTGATTTTTTCTAGGCCCTTTATATTTTCTGCAAAATGGAGTGCGATGGAACGTGAGTAATATTATGCTTGATAAACAACATGAATAATACAGTTAAGGGTGACACGCACAGGTTAAGCATGCAAGTGTTGCATGAGGCATGAGCGTTTAGCATTTAAAATCCTAGTACGAACGTCATTTTCCAAACACTACTGTGAAGAAATGCTGTTTTAATCCGTTATGAGCTTTATTATTTTACATATTTGAACCTTTCATGACCTTAGATTTTTTAATTGCAAATGTAGGAAAATGTTTGCAGTTCACTTGATGAACCGAATGTGGAACGTATAAGCACGGTGCCTTACAAAGTCTTTAATTATCTTACTCTATAGCTTCGTCCGAGAAGTTAAACTCTATCCAGTCATTTACTTTAACGTTAGCACGATACAATGGATTAGTGCTATAATAATAATAATAATACACTTGATAAAGCGCCCTCAGAGAACTTAATCTCTTTCTAGGCGCTTTACATTTGCTGAAAAGGGAAATGATATTGAATGGTAAGTAAAATCATGCTTGAAAAACAAACAAAACGAATAATAGGGTTAGGGGTGACGTGCACAGGGTCAGCATGCAACTGTGGTTAGTGGCAGCATGCACAGTGTCAGCACGCAATAACAACTGCTAGAAGGAAAGTAGAAACTGTGAAAGGAATGGGACCAAGCACAAGTCCTGGAGGTACCCCATATTTCAGAGGTCCCTTGGATGATCTGTGTTTATTCACATCAATACTCAGGAATCTCACACTGAGATAAGAAAAGAATTATCGCAATGCATGAGGTGCTTATGTTAGAACTTGTTGATCAATAATGTCATAAGCTGCCGGAAGATCGAGCAAAATAAGCAGAGATACTCTGCGTCGGTCTGCACTCCTATGCCAGCTTTCATTGTTGTCGATTGCAGTGCATTGTCACAGCGAACATCCAAAACGGCCTGAAAATTCCACGGTTTCACTTTGAACACAATGAAATGTAACGTGCAATGACGATTGGAGCTTCTTGCAGCATATATGTTGTCGATTTGCCACAGTGGAATGGTGGTTTGAGCTGAGCAGTTGCCGTCGATTGCCATTCATTTCCCGAGGCGATGCGAGGGACATTGATTAAAAGGATGTGCTTGCTCTTTAAAGGTGCTCTTTGCGATATAAATTCATAATTTGAGCATTGAGAAACCAATTTCAAGGCATTTTGCATCGAATTGCTGAGATTTTGGTATGGGCTGGGGCCATTGTAGTCGATGGCAGTGCAATGCTGCAGAATATTCGAGACAATTATAGTGAACTTGTACGATTACACAACAACCATAAATTAGAGCAATATGCAATACTATTAGAGCTTAAAATATATGCATTCTGGTCGTTTTTAGTCGCCGTGGGTTGTGTTATTCGGCCATTTGCAGCAAATGTAAAGCGCCTAGAAAGAGAAAGAGTTCTCTGAAAGCGCTTTATCATGTGCATTATGATTATAATTATTATTATTATTATTATTATTGCGTTGCAGTCTATTGCAGTACCTTACTGCAGAATGGAGGGGCAATTATAGCGAAATCTTGCAAGCATACTATCACTGAAGAGTAGAGCAGCATGCAATCATAGTTAGAGCTTCTAGCATAAGCGTTCTTGTCGCTTTGAGGCAGATTGAGGTTGCTTGCTGTATTGGACCTGACCGTTGCAGTCATTGCAGTTCATTCCATAGGAACACGTATGTACAATAGAGTGAAATTTTGTGGGTGCACCTTGAAGTGAGTCCATTCGTATACGTAATGTAATTAGAACTTCAAGCTGGCGATTTGAGGATGATTTGCAGCAGAATTGAGCGGATTGCTGTATTTTTTCAGTCTATTTCGAGCGATTACTACATATAGCCAGGGTGAGCAGACGCACAATTTATTGATTTTACTTGGATGTGCTCACCAAATAGTGCTCTTCAACATGCAATTAAAACTGGAGCTCGGCACAATCTATATCTAGTAATTTTGTTGTGGATGTTGTGGATTGAAATATTGGCCCGGGCCAATGCAGTCAATTGCAGTATATGGTATGAGAACGCCTGCAAAGAAATTGAAATTTGTGAGTGCAATCATCGCAGAGTGTACTATCATTTGCAATCGAAAAGGAAGCTTTTCCATAGGATTTCTCCCTCGTTTGGTAAAATGCCGTGGATTGGAGTATTGGCCTTGGCAGCTTTAATAATAGTAGTGATAATAGTACACTTGATAGATTGCCCTCAGAGAACTCAAACACTTTCTAGGTGCTTAAAATTTGCTTTGACCTATTTCAGCAGACTTCATTGCCAAGCCACGAGAGCTTGGTGCCGGCACTCCGGCTGCTTGATCTGTGAAATATCCGGCCTTCATTCCTACGATTGTGGGCTCGCCCACATCCCGAGGGCAGTGCTGCCGACAGCAGCTTCAAACTGGCTTCTCCGACTGGCCCAGGTCTGCAACAGTCCTACAGTCCTCCACTTCTGACATAAACAAGGAGGCGTGCACAGCAGGAGTATCCGGGACAGCCTCCCGCATGCACAAACTGCAGCTATGGAGACTACCAGTTTACCAGATGACCCACCCGCCCCATTTAGAGGCGCCACAAGCCAGGCTACATCAGCTGCACTTTGACAAAAGTTGCTAATATTCTGTCCAATTTGCGGACGAGATTGTGTTCTTGCAGACAACCCACAAACCAGGGGAGACAGGGCCGGGGACAGCCCAATCAATACGGTAAGGCAGCCACCAAGCAGCACGAGCTTCTCCTTCATATTTCTCCGACTCTCCGGCCGGTGACAGCAGTGCCCAGCCTGCCGCTAGAATCAGTAAAGCAAATCAAAGAGTAAACCCAGGCAATCAACAGGCTGCTTATTCTGACTCATGGCCAAGTGCACCCCTGAATGCCCCCCTCGTCTACGGATTTTCTCTGCCATTCTGCGGCTGTCCAACTCATATGCCACCACGGCTTCTCACTCACTCTTGCTGTCATCTTACCTCGGCCCGTTTGTCTGCAGTGCCTTCAACAATGACCCTGCATATATGCAGTGCCAATATGTCGTCGTTGGTTGGAGTGACCCACCACTCTTCCAACGAAGAGCCTGTATGTGGACCCATCGTTTAATGAGCCGGACAGATCTAATGCTAGAGAGCATTCATTCGCAGCCCAACTCCCTCTGCTGTTCCTCCACCCTATTAATACTGTGATCGTTTTTTGTTAAAAGAGTGTTCCAGGAAGCATCCGATCGTCAGTATTCTCGAGGAATCTTGCGTGTTTTTCGACGTGCAGAACGCCTCGTTAAGCCTTCCACACATGGGACCACTTCAGATGCTACCACGCCACTGGACGAGGTATTCTGCACCTTTTTGGAGCGTCTCTTTCGCCTTGTTCGAACCTCGAGCTCAGCCGCGATGGCAGCATCCTGGTCCCTTTTCCAGGGCACCTCGGGCGCAGGGAAACCCTCTTTCACTCTTCCCATGGTATCTTCCAATAGAGCCAGTCATCCACCCCATCACCACCTACGACAGAAAATCCTGGCTGCAGAGTTTTGGACCAGCTGTAAGCGCCTGAGTGCACAGACTGGTGGACCAGCAAGCCACGAGTTACAGAAGCCATCACAGGATGTCGCAAATGCACGGACCAACTTAGATGTGGTATCCCTGTCTAAAAAAGCCCGAATTTCAGCAATGTTATGTAGCTGAAAGTAAGCAGATTTGACTGTGGAGCTGATGTGGTCGTCTAATGAAAGGTAATTTTGGAACTTGACACCTATATTTTGTGCAGATTCAACATTAGGAATGCTGGAAGAGCCTATTTTTAGCGTACACCTCGACGATTTAGGAATCACACTTGGTTCGCCCATAACTAGGAAGTTGGTTTTATCAGGATTCAATTTAAGACAGCTTGCTGCTATCCATGTGGAGATGTCATCAACCCACGCAGCAGGGGAGTTGAAAGAACTCGACATGCTTGAGTGCTGGGGGATCAAAGCAAGGGTATTACTGGTGTCCCGCTTGCGTTCATGCTGCCTTGGCCAGGCTGCTACTTCCGAGCTGGGCGTGTTTCTATGTGTATGTGTGTGTCTTCATGTTCGTGTGTGTGTGTGTACTTGTGTGTGCTTGTGTGTGTGAAACAGCCGCTGTGGATGACATCAGGCAAACTAGTGAACAAGTTTATTGAAGCAAACACTAAGTGAGGTACGAATCAGCTACTAGAAGATTGTGGTCCTGCCAAATGAGGATGATATGACCGTATTTTCTATGCATATGCAAAATGATGATATATAAGTTAATATTTAAGGGTTTCCATTAGTCTCCATTAGGTTTGTACCTATTACAAGAGGCTACCTAGTCTGTGCTTCTTTGTATGTACTTGGATTCTCTGGCGATGATTCATTTGAATTTGAAAGTTTGCAGGTGTTATATATGTCATAATATACGTGCTCAAAAAGGGTTAGACTTTTTTTTTATTAGAATCGCCCAGAAAACTAATTCTAGCTGCATTTTCAAAAATTCCTGCGAGATCATCTTTCCGTTAACCTTAAAGGTCGCCGTGTTTAATACCTAAAATTCAGTCTAAGGGAATCAATGGCAGACAAGACTGGATAGCTGAGACGATGCCAGTAGTAAAACTAATAAATACAAATAGCTACCACTAATGCAATTGTGCTGACAGATATGCTACAGATTGCAATGCATGTGCTAATTTCTTTATGTTGTAAGATCGCTTCAATTACAAATTTATGTAGAATCGAAGCTAAAGGCATTCACCTGTCTCCAGCGAAGTGAACTGCTGATGACCTGAGCTTCTCCGAGGACTCGGGCCAAGCATTGCAGCCCAGGTCGTCATCGTCACGGCTCGCAGGAATGAAGTAGAAGATACAACAATTACAACAGCAACGTCAGAGAAGAGTTTTGTAAAGTCTCAAAATCAATTTATGTTGCATTCTGAAGAGGATTTAAAGGCAAAATTGGACAACTGCTATATTTAGTTGTTTCAATTAAAAACTAGTATAATGTTCGATGACTGCCTCATTTTAAGGAGGGCCTACTCAAACGTTAAAGTGCTAAATCAAACAGATATCCAAGCCTAAGTCACGTAATGTTAAGTGAGTTGAGCTCTAGATAATGAAATCAGATTTTATGGCAAGCAGCCTGCTTACTACTCTGGTAGCTACTATGGGTAACTCATCTGTCAGGAATCAATGCACTCCATTATAAGACAAGGTAAACAGAAGTTGCTGTGCCCTATTTATTAGGTAAATATTTCAATTTGGCTTACAAAATGTGCGTAGCATGAATATTTTATAGTGGTATTTACACTTAACACGTATGATGCGCCGAAGGTTAATTCAGTGAGATGTAACAATTAAGTGTGACGAACATTGAGGTCATGGGTATAAGTCCTATCATTTGCCTTCTTCTTACTCAGTGACATAATAATGAGGATTGGTATGTTGGCAATCCCATGCAGTACATGGGCTTTTTAAGCCCAGAATAACTTGAGGGATTCTATGACTTAGAGCAGAAACGCAAGTGCAGAGACTCGGCACTACGATATTACGAATGGCCGACTATAAAAGAACGACTCCCCCACCCAGCTTGATCTGTCTAAGTAGATGAGCAGTGGCAGAAGTCCGGTAAATATTTTACAGCCCCTTTGCTATTTGGAAAATTGCTGCTAGCCACGGATTCAATAAGCATAGCCTTTGGGTCAGGGCCTAATACAGAAAGCATGTAGAGGATACCTAGAGTTTATTGCTTCCTACGGTATTCAATTCATTTTCATATAAGTATGGACTTCTAAGGCTGAATTAGTTCAATATTTGTCATTCATTGACCGACATACTTGCTTTATGTTGAGATTAAAGTACCACCTACGAAATTCAAAATTACTCTTGAGGCTAATCACCTCAGCCTAGGCACATGGCGGTAATGGAATCTATAAAAGATGTTACTCTGCATTTGAAATAAACCAGGTGCGCGGGTTGACAAATTTGGCAGTAGCAAAAGAGGAACTGAATTTCTGTCATTAAGCTTTATCTATAATAATTTTCTTCTGCTCTCTACCTCGGTTGGATGGCTCAAGTAGCCAATTATAGGCAGTCGGATTTAATCAGAGAAAGTCATTTTTAGGTTGGCCGTTCTAGTGAAATTTCACTCTCACTACCCACCCATTCTAAGTAAGTGAGTAGAGATCATTGATAGCACGCCTGATAAGTAGAAAGAAATCATGAAAGCAGATCGCTGGGAGCCGCAGATGAGAATATTAAAAACCAATATAATTGAACATTTCGTGGTAAAATTAAATGCGACACAAATGCCTAAAACCAATCACTGCTATTAGTCCTTCAATAATTAAAGGCTACATATTTAAGCAGGTTTCGAACAATAAGGCAAAATCATGTGATTCCCGAATGTATGAAATATTCCTGACAGTGAGAATCACTCTGTTGTGCGACTGCGAGAGAGCTAGTGCTATAGTGAGAAAGAGGGTACGATAGATAGCACGAGAGTGCCATCGATAGCTATTATATTGTAACTAATAGTAAATTTATAAAGGGCTTTCAGATACCTGAATCTCTTTATATGCACTTTAAATAAGCTGTACAGGAAGCGCGATCAACTTATTACTAGTACATGCACAATGTCAACAAGCACAACATGGTCATACGTGACATGCTAGACAAGATCTTCTAAACCAAGGTTAGCTGCGGAACGCCTAAGCAAACAAAGAAATAATCACGACGAGCAACTATATGATGGAATAAACGAGTGCGTTCGAAGCTAATTTTTAAATCTCGCAAAGCATTTTTTAACCAAGGGTTGTCTAACAAACTTGCCATTTATGACGAGGTGGTAGGTTGGAGCCATCCGGCATTCCAGAACCACGTGAACCGAGATACCGTTATTTGAGGCCGCTATTCAAATGAAATACATATTGTTACTTATTAAGTAAGGGATATCATGACTTCAGTTGAGAGTGAGTTCGAGATTTTGTAAAATACGAGTTGAAAGCAGAGTTTCCAAAGGAAACGAGATTCTAACGAGGTATAGCTAACAATAGGCTGGGATTACGATTCCTAGCCAGTTGGATGAGTAGTTCTGATAAGCTTGAGCTAGAGAATGAAGAGACATAAAAGGACTAGTGAAAATCATGGAAGTCAATGCATTTCTTGACTGGGAGCAAGTACAGGTCGGCGAGATGTCGTGTGATGTGGCAACCTCGATGGGAAATACAGACAAGTCTAGCCCCTATTTTTTGCATCAGCTGTAAGTGACTGATTGCACAGGCCAGTAGACCTTGAAGCAGTGAGTTACAAAAGTCGTGAGAGGATGTTGATTATGCATCGACTAACTGAATGTAGTCTCCATGTATAGGCAAACCTAAAGTTAGCAGCATTAGAAATCTGAAATTCGGAAGATTTGATTGCAGAGCTGATGTCATCATAAAGTGATAGGTTACT
This sequence comes from Cristatella mucedo, assembly GCA_009760855.2. Classification (NCBI taxonomy): domain Eukaryota; kingdom Metazoa; phylum Bryozoa; class Phylactolaemata; family Cristatellidae; genus Cristatella; species Cristatella mucedo. The sequence continues at coordinate 143,168 of WPIO01000003.1, read as the reverse complement.
TTTGAATTTTACAACTGTATTTCGTGCTAATGTAACAAGAGATAGGCAAGCAAATCGGATTTCGACCGTAAGTCTTTCCAATTTCTTACTCTCAATTAATTTGCCCATAATGACTAAATTTTTTATATGGTCATCTAATTTGAGAAAGTTTGCTGCCACCCATGTGCTGATGTCAATAGTGCTTGCAGCAGGGAGCTTGAGAGAATTTGACGTTCAAGTGGGCTGGAACGGATCAAAGCAAAAGTTAAACTGAGCATCTGCATAGGACTGAAAGCCTAGAGTGTGCTTGGAGATCACACCAGCCAGAGGTAAAGTATAAACTGTTGGCTAAATCTGCTTCACATACAGCGTGCCTATACCTTAACGAGCGTCTTCATCTTAACCTGCAGTACCGCCATGGATAACTCAGGACAAAAGATATATTTTTGATTATGCAGACCACAGCTGATTGGCTAGATATTGCAACTTCCTACTCCAGTATATTTATTCTTAGGTCTCGTCAGCTACGGCAGATCTGAATGCACTCCTTAAGAGAAGATAATACCTTTTGAATTTTTATGCATGATGGCTTGCTCAGCTAGTAGTGATTAATAAGGACTACTATACATTGAAAATAAGTGCTGCTATTAATTTTCAGTTTTTGCTACGGTTCATGTTCTGTTGTCGGCAACGCTAGTAAATGACGTTATTTTCTCGACCGCTGACCACTAGTGAATGGCTTCGCGGCAGCAATGAGTCTCACAGGCTAAAGGCCCAGTGTTCATTGGCCTCTTTAGTTTGGAGAACTTGAAAGGTGAGAGTCGGCAGCACCGAAGTACCCGTTCAAGGTTCTACTTCATAGCCGATGACCTTTAGGAAGTATAAAACGGTGGGGAGAGACAGCCGGTGCATATCTTGCTGGCGAGAGTGGCGAGAAAGACGACGAAGAAGACAGCAAGGCACAGCAAGAGTTTGACCGGCGATCGCAGAAGGCTTTGATCTGTTCTCTTCATGGCTGCCTTGGACTCTGTACTTATGAGTTCCAGCATTGAAGCCACGACTCTCTCTGATCTCTTCCGAGATGCTGTTGAAGCTGGATGCCATATACGCTTTGAGAATGCTGATAATTCGCCTGCTCCTAGATCTCTAGCTTGCATCTCCCGAATGACAGAGGTTGATGACATCCAATAGTATGCAAATGAAGCTAAGTTGATGGGAAATCAGCATCAGGCTGACGCGAGACAATACCGGAGGAACACCATGTCCTCCACATGATTAATGGGCAACCAGAGTGGTGGCAGCCTCTGATAATGGCACTTGAAGCGAGGGGCATGCGCATAACACTTTTTGTAGAGCTGTCGACTGTTACGTAGGCGTCTGAGACGAGGAGCGTGAGAGTAGCTTGTTACTTCGAATGAGACCCGGAAATCCAGAAAATTTGCAGAGCCCCATAATAAACAGCAGAGTTACAAGTTTACCGTTAAGTGCCACTACTGTTCGTTAGTAAGTCGCAAGCTCTCACGATTTTTTTAATTTAAGAAGAGAGGAGAATGCGCAATCTGAGGCCGATCGACAACCGATGACTGCTTTGTATTCACATCCGACTAGACTTACTACAAGCCAGGCTTTTATCACAGCTGGAGTGGCTAACAGACTCTGATGCCACAAAATATATGTGCTTTGAGCCTAAATTTCGTTGCAACTGTGAGAAAATTAGCTCGCAGCCACATGGTGGTGACGGCGAAATGCTTGATGAGATCGGCATTGGTAAGGTGCGTGTGCAATTGTGTGTTGACTATGCATAGCAGAAAGTGCAAAATGTTTTGCTTGTACCTATACTTGCCGAGAACCTATTTTTGCTGACCAAGTGTGTAGATAGACACCATAAGGTAGAGTTGAAAGGTTATCATATGACCCTTATCCACCAATTGACAAAAGACGTGGCAGCTGCTTGTATAACTTGTATAAGACAAGGGAAACTTTTCTACCAGTGAGGTAATTCAGTAAGACAGCGTTGGCTGCTCATGCATGTCGGTCAGAGAACTGATTACAGCCGTAGCATAAGTGGTATGGTCAGGTGATACGTGGAGCCTTTGATCCGACAGTGGTGCATCAGAGAAGGATGTTATGAAGCTCATCGAATGATCTGCTTTAGCAGACGCTGCCCAAAATGTGCTAGCCACGACTGACAGTACGTCTGCGACTAAATCTACTCCATAATAGGGGTTAGTGGTAAAGAAGCTGATAGCTTGCAGCGATGAGCCCACGACCTTGCACAATGCTCCGAGTAGCACGAAAGCACATTCGTGGATGGCTTACATTGACGACGAACTTGCTTCCCCACGTGAGAATGACATTTACAAGGTCACAACAATACCTGAAAGTAGGCAAGCCGTCGGATGCAAGTCCGTTTTTAGGGTAAATATCATTGCAGAATGATCGATGAACTGTTCTAGGGTCGCTTCTTTGCTAAAGGCTGTTTTAAGGTTTCCAACAATGAATTTACAAACACTTTCACTAATTAAAGTACAATTCTCAAAACAATTTATTGCCGTTTGCTTCCGATATGGAATTTGAAATCAATCAAATATTTATTTGTCCTATTGCTGCTGGAAATAGTGTACACGCATGACCGGCACTGGTTGATCATTGAGAGGTGTTGGATGAATCCGGCTCACATCCAGTGTGCCTACACCTCATTGAGAGATCTCACGTTGACCTGCTGAAGAGCCCTGAATTACTCAGGACGATAGAAACTTGTCTGGAGCCATAGACCGCTGCTGGTTGTCCCGATTTACGTGTTTCAGGCCCAATTGAAATTCCTCAGAGGCTAAATGATCAAAGGCTTATCAGATAGAGCTCCTCCAAGAGAAGTTGATGGTAATACGATTTTTATGCATGATGGTTTTCTCAGCTAACAATGATCATTAAGTAATTATATAAAATTGTACCTGTTTGTTGCCTTCACTTTTTTCGTCTTGGCTAAAGCTCCGTTTTCGGCTACGGTATTAAAGATCGGAATTTCCTCGACCATATACTGTTGAATAACTTCACATCAGCACTGCGTCTCACATAAACAATGAGCAGAATGAAAATAAGCACAGAGCCCTGACATACCCGTATTCATTTGTTCTTTGAATGACCTCTGTCTCTTCACATTAATACTCAGGACTATTAGACTGAATGAGTATATAAAGGATTGCAATGCAGTGGTAGCGAGGCTCAGGCGAAATGACATGCACTCAAGTAGGACTTACTGATCAGTAGTGTCAATCACTGCGGAACGATCAAGCAAACCAGACACAGAATTTCCTAAATCTACATTCCTGAGAAGTTCGCTATATATGTGAACCATTGCTTTCTCTAGTGAGTCATTTGCTCTAAAAGAAGACAAACTAAATTGTTAGGTTTACAGTTTAAATTTAGGAGTTCCGCTCGTCTGACACAACTCGTTACAGTGTGCATGTTAGGAACAATAGAAGGGAAACTGAGCGGAAACTGGTCAAGTTCCCTTGACATAGTTTTGTTTTCCTACTTAGCCGCCCAACCACAGGATTTAGGGAAGGACTAGGGCATGACCTGAGACTAGGTACGTCTTGCTTAACACCAATTAACTTTCAGGATCACTCGTACTCAACAGCACGCGACAATGCTGTATTGTCAACTTGATTGAAGACGTTATCTCTAACAGAAACTCTCTGTCGTCCGCTACTCAGAAACGCTGAGCTCCGAATAACCAGCTTGGGGCTTGTGCCCAGCAGAAGGAAAGCTTCGTGCTGTGATTGGCTAGCGAAGGTCGAGGCCAAAGCTTAGTACTGGCTGGTACAACAGCTGTGGCCCTAGGCTCTGGTACGCACTTTCATGGATCTATACACAAGGCTTTTGAACTTCCACAACTACATCAACTAATTTACAATGCCTATTATTTTTAATTCTAAAATAATTTATAATTTAGGTCTAGAAATTAACTATATTCTTTTTTCGCATAACTGGAATACAACAAAGTTTCTTTTTAGGCACAGTCATGAGCTGGATAAATGGGTCTACTGCTTTGTTTCACTTGACGAATGCTCAAAGTTTCATGAAAAGCCTAAGCAAAAGACAGCAGAACGATGGAAAAAAAATAGTTTAATTGATTAAGCAAATATCAGTTGCCTGTACATTGAGATGTCTTCCTAACAAAAAAGCCACAAACCTCAAATCCTTCGGAGACCGTGCATTTAGTTCGTATGCTCCCAAAGCCTGGAACTCATTTTCGACTTGCTTCACAACATCACTTGTTCACATTTAAAAGGAACTTAAAAAGGCACCTAATTTATGATAGCATCTAGTGGGTCCATATGATTCGTCCTTCATGTGCTTGTTTGTGCTGCCACTGAACACACTTGCATGCTGACCCCGTATATGTCACCCCTAACAATGATATTCATGTTGTTTATCAAGCATGACACGATCAAGCATGGAAGTGTGTGGTTAACAGAATGAGGGCGGAGTTTAGCCGGACAGAGGGTGTATGCTAAGCATCTTTGGAAGCCGATCTTGCCTACACTGAGAGGCTGAAACTTGTTGGCGTTCAGTTCAAATACGGTGAACATATTGAGACCCAATCCGTTTTCTTAATGAATAATAACAATAATAATAATTCACTTGATAAAGCGCCCTCAGAGAACTTAATCTCTCTCTAGGCGCTTTACATTTGCTGTAAAGTGAAATGCAATTGAATGGTAAGTAAAATCATGCTTGAAAAAAAAACGAACTGAATAATATGGTTAGGGGTGACATGCACAGGGTCAGCATGCAAATGTGGTTAGTGGCAGCATGCACAGTGTCAGCACGTATAAGCACATCAAGGACGAATCACAGGGACCAACTAAATGCTGACCTAAATGGGTGTGTTTTTAGGTTCCTTTTAAATGTGGTCAGGTCAGGGGATGTTCTGACTCAGGTCGGGAGCGAGTTCCAGTCTTCGGGAGCATATGAACTAAATGCACGGTCTCCAAAGGATTTAAGGTCTGTATGAGGTATTTCTAGACTGTTGGATTCCGAAAAGCGGGTGGTACGATGCTTGGCCTGATGGGGTAGTATATCTGAAAGATAGGCTGGAGCCGTAGAATGAAGGGACCTAAAAGTGAGCGACAAAACCTTGAAGTCAATTCGTTGCTTGACTGGTAGCCAGTGCAGGTCGGCGAGAAGTGGAGTAATGTGGCAACTGCGATGCTCACGACAGACAAGCCGAGCTGCAGAGTTTTGCACCAGCTGCAATCGCCTGATCGCACATGCTGGTAGGCCAGTAAGCAGTGAGTTGCAGAAGTCGAGACGGGATGTCACGAATGCATGGACCAACTTAGACGTGGTATCTTTATCTAAACAAGCCCAAATTTTAGCAATGTTATGAAGCTGAAAATAGGTGGATCTGACTGTGGAGCTGATATGGTCGTCTAACGAGAGGTCGCTTTTGAATATGACGCCTAGATTTCGAGCTGATTCAACTGGAGATATGCTGGCAGAGCCAATTTTGAGAGTCAGCCTTTCCAATCTCTGGATCACACTGGGTTTGCCCGTAACTAGTAAGTTAGTTTTATCCTCGTTAAGTTATAGAAAATTTACTGCCATCCATGTGCGGATGTCTTCAATGCATGCAGCTTGTGAGTTTAGAGAATTTGAGGTGCTCGAAGGCTGGGAGGGATCAAAGCAAAGGTACAACTGAGTGTCATCCACATAGAAGTGAAAGACTGACCCTGTATATGTCACCCCTAACCGTGATATTCGTGTTGTTTTTCAAGCAGGACACGGTCAAGCATGGAAGTGTGTGGTTAACAGAATGAGGGCGGAGTTCAGCCGGACAGAGGGTGTATGTTAAGCATCTTTGGAAGCCGATCTTGCCTACAATGGGAGGCTGAAACTTGTTAGCGTTCAGTTTAAATACGGTGAACATATTGAGACCCAATCCGATGAAACCATGATCATGCTTCCACTTGAGACTTTTATGAATGACTAGTGCTGTGTGTGCATGGAAAGCTGTAGGACGCTGGTGTCGGAAGTGCTGACTTCCTCGGAATCGCTGATGAGTGGGACATTACTCGTGGTTCATTGGGAATCAATATGTGATGATACATTCGGAATTAATAGGAATGTTGATAAGTGAATCTCTATGTCGTTGCTTTCCCTGCTGTGCTTGATAGGCATATCATCGAGACCACTGTTTTGATAATGTGTCAATCATACTTTCTGCAATAATAATATTTCTGCAAAGCAATGCCTAGCAGTGATGCAGTTTCAGTAAAGCCCCGGGGTTCAATCGTCGGTTTATGTTTGAAGGACACAATTTGCCGTTTGAATTTATTCTTGGGAAAAACGATGATTATTGCAGCAGTAAACGGCAAATATTTTTGAGCGCCCTTGCCACTATTAAAGTCTTTTAAGTTTACTCAGTGAAGTTTTAGAATTGTAATATTTAATTTCAACGTTGGAAGTTTATGTTAGAGGTAAATGTACAAGGTGTCTCCTTTTTTGTACTTAATGTTGCCATAATCGTGATAGCAATATCAATACATCTCAAGGGACTCACAGTAGACGTGACGTCAATGACCGTGACACATTTACTAACTACTCAGCCTATCTTATTATAGGTGACGATACCGAAATATGGCAAGGAATTTAGCTGAAACCGTAGGCCGTGTCGGTGCAACAGTACCCGAATCAATCTCGTCTTGGTCTCTGGGAACCAGTAAAAAAACAAACTAGTCGAGGTGCTGGAAAATGGAATCATTGATATATACATATGCTGCCCATCCCAACCGCCATTGAGTGAGTTTTTATCCCTTCCATCATTTACTTTTTGTATATCACCTTTGTCAGACCGAGGACTAGTTGCGAAATGGAATTCATCTGGGCGTCAAGGCCTGACTAGCAGGGGTAGTTACTCGCCGGAAGGAATATTAAACACGGCTATAGCCTCTTATATTACTGCTACGATTTCGGCTACAGCCGTGCTATAGGATACAGTGCAGCCTGCTTCGCCCGACTGGCACTCTTGATGAGAGCTATATTTACTATGGCAGCGGTGCGACCCCGGACATTTTAAGTCGGCACCTGCCAATTGGTCAGATGCCAGCACTAGTTGCAATCAGCAGCTGTAATCATGCACGACCGACTGTGCCAGCTAGCAACTCAGAAAGCGATCTAGTAGCACGAAGCTTGCAGCCACATTTGCAAGGGGTTACCAACCTGACTGGTGCTAATAGGCCTGCTGGCCCTGCCCCTACCATGGGTGCTTGGTCCCTTTTGGCCATGGCCGAGAGCCAACACTGCCAGGTGCCGTGACCCTGGTGCATCTATGGTAGCTGCTGCAGCAGCCGCTGGCATCTCTGCAATAGCCCTCAGGGTGTCTCGGTTGCGGCTGAGGGCCATGCAGCAGCCTCAGTGTCTGCCACTGAGGCCCCTAGCAACAAATTCTGGCTGCAACTTAACCAGCTCGAGGTGCCTCTCGAGGTGGCTCGGCCGGACAGTCCAGCCAAGCCTCAGGAAGGAGCTCCAGAACAGCATGCACAAGGTTAATATCGCCAGGCAGCCTGACACAAACACTGAGTAATGGTCAGTGTTCGATGCCAGGCTGCAAGCAACAGGCTCTGGCTCTGGCTGGGCAACTTGCTACTGGTAATTTCCCCAGCGACCACACGTTTGCCAGGTGACCAATGCACAGCTGGTAACGGTGCCTAGTCAGGTCACATAAGCATGGTGACTGAGCTTCGGCAGAGCTGCCTGACATCTGGCTTTCCTGGCCACTCTGCCGGCAGTTGTGGGCTTGCCCACAATCGCCAAGCACATGAAGCCCGGACGCAGTGCCCAGTTAACACGGTTAAGGCAGCAGCACACCCATACAGAGCAAGTGCCTAGCACTATTGTGTCACGTTCTGGCTGCTCGGACTCCCCTGTTAGTTCTGCCTTCAAATGAACAGCTTGCATCTATTCACATCAATCAAAGCAGACACCTGCCTAGCTCAGCAGCCACCGATCGTTCACCTGCCAGCCAGCCTTCAGCCGAGTCTCACACACAGTCATTAAGATAAGGTCGGTCAGCAGAGATCCGTCAGGCTCAGAGGCATCTTACCCCAATTGCAGGTTGTCGACCTATGTGGATCCGAATCTAGGTTATACTCAGCCATGTCTTCCTGATAGCAAAAATTCAGCATAGGAAGCCCCACAGAATTCCTACAGCGACCGCTTCCTTAGACTGGTCTGAGTTTGCCCATAAAAGACCAGGAGCAGCACTTTGCACAAGCCCCTAAGATCCTTCCCTAGCCTAGCTCGCAACAATGTAATGTATCTAAGGTATCTCTGTCCGTAATTCCACAAAGCTGCAAAGACTATGCTGGTGTCACACGGGAGAGTTTTGTATAGACAATTCAAAGCCTTAGGGGCTTTCAGTATTGCATTTGGTGGCAACAGATCCACCTCAAGCAAGAAAGAGACAGTGTAAAGCACAGCATAGTCAGAAGAGCAGTTGAGGTAGTGAGTAACATGAAAGTAGCTGCAGGACGGCTGGAAAGGATATGCCTTAGTCAGCAGCCGGAGAGTAAATCGATGCCTAAGATTTATGTAACTGAACTCCACAGTCGAGGACCTTCGAAGAAAAGCTCCTGAGCTAATGCTCGTTGGCTCAGGAGTGGAAAAGCTAATTGATTTTCCATAAAGAATCTGAGGGCACTAAGAGGCTGAAAGTGGTGCAGCCGTTCTGCTAGGTATAGAGGAGCCAAGCCGTGGTGGGCCTTGCTGGGTCAGCCAAAAAACTTTGCTCGATATCCATTGATTAAAATGGCAGCCTTACTTGCTCTTTTTGCAAAAAAGGCACATGACCAAAACCTCTAGGCTTTGCAAAATAGCCTTACAGCCATATTCAGAACCAGCTGTAGAGGCCCAGTTGCTTTTTTCGGCAGCTCAGCCAACAGGGAATTAAAATAATCTAAGCGAGACAGAACTGAGGAGCTATTTAAATTTTTTCAAAGCCACCGTGGAAGACAGTAATCTCAGATAGGGATGAGACCTGATAGCTAGCTAGAGAGTGTTCAATCGCAGTCTGAGTTCACTCTGCCGACCCTCCCCCGACCAATCTTGCGATCGTTTTTTGTCAAGAGCTCCTACGGGAAGAAGCTCATCGGCATGGTCCTCGAGAAATCTTTGCTGCGTTTCTTGACATGCAGAAACATTCTCGAGCTTTGCATACCTGGTGCTGCTCCAGGTGCTACCTCACATCTGAAGGAAGAGTTCTGAACCTTTGCGAAGTGATTTTATGTTTGTTCGAATCACGAGCTCAGCCTCAATGGCAGCCCATTTCGGCTACCTTGAGCCGAAGGCGACTCTTTCATCCTTCCTATTCGTCCTGGCGATGCAGGCAGTCAGTCATCGACCGGATCGCCATCCAAGACTATGCCTGTTTCTGCACGGTCAGCCCTGAGCTGTGAGTATATGCGATGGCTAACGACCTAGCCCTTTTCACAGAGTCGGCCGAGGTCCTGCTGCCACTAATGTCTGCGGCCGAGGATGCTGTGTTTGCACTAAGCACTTTCTTAAGGCTGGATAAGTGCAGCTTGGTGGCAGGCCTCAGCACACGAGCGATTAGGCTGCAGACAAAGCCGATCCTGGATCCCATGGACACATGCATGCAGTACTGAGAGCCCCTTATATGGCCCGAGCTGACGTGGGCTAAGAAGGCAGAGGCAAACGTCTTCCTCAGGAGTGCTATCAACCACTTGAAGACCTACCTCCTCCCCATTTGTGCATAAGTTAGATGCCCTGCCGGTGTCCCTGCTGCCAAGGCTAGACTACCTCAGCTTTACTCTAACGGTCTGACGGTAGGCTTTGAAGCCAACCACTGACATGGCGTTCACTGATTTCTGCTTTCCGGCATTTGACCGTAAGTGCTTTTCTTCAACACACTTTCAGTTTACTCACTGTGCCTCAGGAAGCATTGGTCTCGTTTGCCTATGGCACAGCGCAGAACTAGTTCAATCTATACAGGCGTTCACTCTCGGCTCCCCAGGTCACAGAGTGTCAGGCATCATGTGGGCTAGTGCCTCGATCAGCCGTCACTATTGTCTACTGCACGCCCTGAAGCGACTAGCAACACAAGCAGTAGGCCCTGGCAACGGAGCCGTGCCTGGTTCTAGGCATAGGCAGGCAGTGCTGCATGAACCTGGATTCCGGCATTGATTTTGGCAATGGAGTCTTCACGGTGGCAATCACTGACAATAAAGCATTGCAGCCCACCATCGTTCCAAGCTTCACGGTCTTTAAGCTGTCTGAGCTCGCGAATTGGTATGGGAGAAAGGCATAGGAAGAACAGTAAGACACCAAAGCAGAGTCAGTGGCTGTCAAGTGACTGGCCGGTTCATGACCTACATGGCACTTCCTGTTCACCAGCCGTGGTCACTGGTTCCAAGCATGGAGCTTCTTCCAGCTGTTACAAGCTTTTGACACGGACTGCATGGACAGGCTCTCACCCTGTGGCTGAAACCAGCTGCTGTGTTTAAGGCATGAATCGGTCTGCTATATGCTGAACCACCACTATCCTATGCTATAAATCATTGCCTTTCACAACTCAGTCCTGGTCAGCACTCTGCCATAGCGACTGAGGAGCTTTCAGTTGGAGGGCCAGTGCAGAGGCTGGCAGGCTGCACCTGAAGAAAGACCTTGTTTTAATAATAACGGCTCGGATGCTGTTATAGTCAACGTCGCGTGTCAGACGCTGCCTTCCCAGCCCAGACGTAAGTGGACGAATAGATACTCACGCAGCATCGGCCGAGCTCTGCTGGCCGGTGGCTCCAGATCTGCTGCGATTAAGCCGTTCGTGATCAGCTGCCTTGGCATCTGGTTTCGGGAACAAAGCTCTACTGAAAACTAGGCATTCCTTAAAGTTAGGTCACTATACTGCAACAGCTGTGCATCTCTGATGCCATAGCCGGGTCTGAGAACTTCAAGTCCAGTGGTTCACAACCTTTACAATGTCGCGACACTTTAATACAGTTCCTCATGTTGTGGTGACCTCCAAACATACAAGTATTGTGTGCAAAATGTGTAAATGCACGTTTTTCGATAGGATTTCGTCTTAGGTGAACCTGGTCGTTCGAGCCCCAAGGGGGTCGCGACCCACAGGTTGAGAACCACTGTTCTAGTTCTTTTCTGAAACTGCTTGTCTTGGTTAGATTCTGTATCTACGACCAGAGGGAATCCCTGCCACGAAGTAAATATTATTTATACCCACTGTCAATAAATCTAGTCCATGGACTAGACCACAGGGTGCGACATGAACATCTGGAGGCACTCATACGAGATTGCAGTTGTGTTGATTACTACAAACTGACGAAGGTAACTATGGCAGTCAGATACTCCATGCAGAATTTTAGAGATGCTCGACTGGCTTCACGTGACCAAGCCTGAATTGAGAGCCCCAATATTACTCTGTTTAACTACTGATTCAGGCAATTGAGGCATATATATATATATATATTTATATGTGCAAATATATATATATATGTGTGTATATTGCACTGCCATCATCCAAAGATTTGAACCAGCATTATCATATCAGCTTTGACTCAACATTGCCTAGGGCTGTCCAGCCTGTTATCATTGAGCCTGCCAGAAATTGTCATGAACAGAGGATGTCGCGGCATACCTTGTTGGCTTCATTAGACAACAGTTACTTGGAGCAACACATGTTCAGCATTAAGCCGTACGATATCGACACCCCTATCCCGATTTCGCTGTTGTATTTTAGTGCATCATCAAAATACAGAGGGAGAGCGTTTCCATGTGAAGCTTCTTGACTAGTAGCGAATGCGGCCACAGGACTGCCATGAGAATATCGAACACAAATCAGGCAGAATTAAAAACCACCGTAACTGGGGTCCTTTAAGTGGAAGCAGAAGTGGTTAGATGCGACAAGCTCTGTAAATTTTTGGTGGCTGCACAACACTTGCATCCATACACATTTAAAGCTGTAAACACAAATCAGAGCCTCACAGCAGTCGAAATTCCTAAAGCATTACTTGCAGCTACACATAAAAGGAGAACCTCAATGAATCGACTGTAATGATTCGGAACTTTGCGGAACCAATGCCACGATGATCCTGTTCATAGCAGCAAAAAAAGATTAGACTTTCCGATTAGATTCACCCAGAAAGTTAGTTCCTAGCTGCATTTTGGAAAGCTCTGCCGGTCGTTGTAAAGAATACCCTGCATGCAGCCCATCACTGTGAAAGGCCATCAAGACTGGATTGCTCAGATGATGCCAGTTGTAAAATGGATACATCGAAATGCTCTTGCAAAGTCTGTAGCAAGGAAAGTGCTAACCTTCTTCGAGGATGCTTTGAAGCCCAATTAGCGTCTGAGACAGCTCTCAGTGATGAAAGTGAAGACAAGACCATTACGACGGCAAATTCACTGCCATCTTGATTGGTTACTACTTGGGTAGCTGTCGAGGGCTATTCATCTCTCAAGCGACAGGCAAAACAACGCTGACTGAAGTAGCTGTGCCCCTTCAGTAGGTGAATGCTTTACTTTGACATGACAAATAGGCTTAGCGTGAATATTTACAGTGGCATTTACACTTTGGGCGAGGACGTACCTAAATTTTAGTCAGTGAGATGTAACGTGTAAGTTTAATAAAAATAGAGGTCATGGTGATTAATCCGGACGTTTCCATTTTTTACCCTGAAACTTAATGCAGAGGATTTTTATATTTGTAATCCCAGTCAGTAAAGACACTTTTTAACCCAGAGTGACACACACGATTTGGCGACTGCAAGCAGAAACGCAATTGTAGATACTCCACAATATGATGTTTTACAGAAGCCCGACTGTAAAGGAACGGCTTCCTCACCACTCAGTTTCGTCTTCCCTAATAGGAGTGCAGTTGCAGAAGCTGGTAACTCCTTAAATATACTATTGCTAGCAGAAAATTCGCTGGTAACAATGGATTAAGGAGTCACGGGGACTCTTTGGGTGAGGGTCTTCTTCAATGCAAACACAGCGAACGGCCTCATTATGTTTCTTTAACTTATAATCAATTTATTTTCATACAGTGATAGACTTCTGCTGTTGGTGTAGTAAACGATTCAGTGTTCATTGACCAATATGCTAGTCCACTTTCTTGAGATGAAAATGTTATATAGGAATGCTATACTACTCCTGAGAGTACCTAGCTCTTTTTGGGTACCTGGCGGAACGGAATCTTTGAAATAATACACTACACTTGAATTAGCCCTGAAATGCAGACGCGAAAATCATGAAGCAGCAAAAGTGACCCTGTCGTCTGACGTTACGCTTTGCCTATAGTAATTATCTTCTGCTGTTTGTCTGCGTTGTGGTAGTGCACGAGGCTAATTCTGGGCTGCCGTAATAAATCTGAAGGAGTCGCACTTTGATTGGCCATTGTAGTGCCATACTGCACTGTCGCCACCCATTACAAGGAATTGAGTACTTCTCATATATAACACAGCTGCTAAGCGGTACGAAATAGGGAAAGCAGACTTGCTGGACGCCCTATACAAAAGTATCAAAACATATGCAATTGAAAATACTGTAGTATAACTAGATGCGACATAAATGCCTAAACCTAATCACTGCTAATATTGGCTTGATATTAAAAGTTGGATCCATCGTTAAGAGGGTTTTTGCCAAGTAGGTACAGCCATTTGCTACCCAGATGCATGAAATATCCTTTGCTACACCTTGAGATACACTTCCATCTACGACTGAGAGTTTGGTAATACTATAGAGAAAAAGAGATTGCCACAAAGAGAAGGAAAATGCCATTTCTAACTTTAAAAATATCGAGAAGAGTAAAGTTTTATCGAGCTATGAGAGAACTGAATATCTTTCTAGGAAATTGAAATATGTTGGAAAGGAAGCATGATTAATTGACATGCAAGGGATTACTAAAGCTAGTTCATAAAAAATCTATGAAAGCAGATGGTACATCTTTCTTGAGGCGGCAGGTCCTTGCGAAGCAGATCAGTGTCGGCTTTCAACATTTTTAAGCTGAAGACTATTTTAATTCGGCAAATGAGGTTAATATTTTAAGGATTACTGCTATTGTGATTGCTTAAGCGAACCTGTTTGGAGAGAGAGCCTTTAGTCTATCTAAACCTGAAGACTAGAACCTTTTGCAATTTAATGTCTTCGCCACATCCACTAGCAGTTTTTGTCAAAGCAAAGTTGAAAATAAAACTCAACTTGTTCCTTGGAGCTTTTTGTAGATTTAGTTGCAGCATGGTCTTGGCACACCAAGAAAAAACTAATGGTGAGCCATTTATTGCTGAGGTTATTAGGTGCATTTTAAGCATATTTTTGAATGTCGCCATGATTTGCTTTATCCAAGGGGCTAATGTGCTCGTCGTTCATGACCAAGATGGTAGGCTTGAGCCCTGCAGCGTATGTGAAACAGCTGTTCTTTCTTAGGGCGCTATATAAATACGTTCTGTAGTACTATTTTTTTTAAAGAAATTTAATTTCATAAGTTTAGTCGGGAGCAAGTTCAATTATTTTGGAAAATATAAACTACAGGCACGGCCTCTAAAGCATTTGAGGTTTGAGTGACATACAGCTAAACTCTTTGAGCCAAGAAAAGCTGGGGAACGGCTCCTAGGCTGTGGCGAGGGTATAGTTCTGATACTAAAGCAAGAACCAGAGAGTGAAGGAACTTAAGAGGGAGAATTGTGACCTCAATAATACACTTGAATTCGACCTTGAAGTCGATTAGCTGCTTGGTTCGGAGATGATGCAGTTCGGCGAGAAGTGGCGTAATGTGGAGATTGTGAAGCTCACGACAGACAAGGCTAGCTGCAGAGCTTCGCAACAACAGTAAACTCAAACATCGCACAGGTTGGTAGACCAGCTAGCAGTGAAGTACAGAAATTGATAAGGGATGCTAGTAATGTGAGAGCCACTTTGGATGCAGTATTCGTGTATAATCAAGAGCAAATGTTAGTAATGGAAGAGCATTTTTGGATGTAATATCCGTGTATAATTAAGGGCTAATTTTAGCAGTTTAATTTAATTGAAACTAAGTAGATTTGACTGTGGAGTTTATGTGGTCATTTAGTAAAAGGTCCCTTTAAAACGTGAAACCATTGTTTGGTGCTGATTCAGATTGGCTAGGAAGTATTAATGCAAAGGTAAATATCAGCCTCACGTGCATAGAAATAAAAGCATGGATTAGGCTTGGCGATCACATCAGCAAGACGTGAAGTATGAAAAATGAACAGAATTGGGCTTAACACAGAGCCCAGAGGTACCCATACTGCAAAGATTCTGCGGGTGACATTTGTCTGTTAACATAAATACTCTAGAGCTACCCAGAGAGTACGATCAGTGTGGCAGACGAGGCACTGGCGTGGTTTTAAATCCTACTTTTCTGATAGTGTTCAATCATCGTCATGTGGAGGTCAGGTCTTACATACGAAACGGGTCACCTGTGGAGTACCTCAAGGGTCCGTCATCGGTCCCTGGCTGTTCTCCATTTATACTCAACCTCTGGGAAAATTTATTAAGGCCCATGGAATAGGATACGACTTTACAGCTGATGATACTCAGCTGTATTTGCTATTCAAACCGTCGGAATCTGCTGCAGCAGCTGAGAAACTGAATGCTTGCCTTGTCGATATTTGATCCTCGATGTTGGAAAACTTTTCGAAGCTAAATGAAGATAAAACCGAACTGCTGCTCATAGGATACCCTTAGCGCGTGGCTGGATTAGAAAGCGCTACTCTTCTACTACGTGATACTGCTGCGTGACTACCAACACGTGCTCGAAATTTAGGTGTCGCTTTAGACAGCTGCCTAAATTTTTTAATGCTTCATTAAGAAGACTGCTTCTACAGCTAGCCATCAGGTCCGATCCTTATTCAAGATTAGGAGCTTTCTTTCGCAGTAGCTTGCAAACAATTTAACTAGCTCCTTAGTTCCGTCTTGGCAGGATTATTGTAATTCCATTTTGGCTAGGCTACCAAAGAAAACAACTAGGCATATGCAGCTATCTGTGAATATGGCTTCAAGGCTAGTCTTCAAGTCCCAGCGGTTGGAGCACGTGTCTCCTTTACTAAAAGAGCTAGGATGGATGCCGATTGAGTAACGGATACAGAGCAAACTTCTAACGCTGACCCGCAAGGCCCGTCACGGCTTGCTTCCTTCATAACTAGCTGAGCTGCTGCACCAGTTTCAGCTTCTTTGCGCCCTCAGGTTCTGCATGGAAAGTAAATTACCTATTCCATTCCTCCACTTATTGACCGCTGGCGACAGAAGCTTTACCTCTGCAGGTCCTCGACCGAGGAACTCGCTTCTACAATTCTTATGCAACGATAACCACTCACCTGCTGCCGACTATGGCTCATCCTTTTCAGCGATCCTGAGCTGCTACTTACATGCTACTTATTACCTCTACAGCTCTCCGAACTCTGCTCTGCTTCTCACTTCTGATTGTTGTGGGAGAAGAAGTCTGTTGGCTGCCGAATGTGTACTAAAAGCAGCCTAGGCTGTGTGTGCTGTGGTCTGTGTTTCTGCGTATGCTTGATTTGATCGTAGACACTGGGTTTACTATCATACTGCAGGTCAGGCAGACCAATAGTGGCCTAGGGACAGGCCAGTGCATGGCTGTGGTCTGACGGATATAGTTTATCCACAGGCCGGCTTTGTCCTCCCACCAACTCACAGAAGGGTTGTGGCTGGGAGTCGAGTGGGAGAAGGGGCCGAAAGAAGCCGTGCGCCCTTCGGCTCAGTGCGTTGGAATACACTTTTGGTGTTGGGCATCGGCTGGCTCTCTGCTGTGCGAGTCAAACTATATGTGCTATACAAAACTCTCCTGCGTAAAACCCACATAGTCTTTATGCCATTGTGGAGTTACAGACGGAGATACACAAGCATGCAGTGCCACTGATACTCAGACTAGATACGAAGTGCTCAAGATAGAGTGGGATATCAATAGCGTTACATCAATGATGGGACATCGAAGGCACGATTTGGCAGCAGGGGCTATCAGGAGATATTTTCATGCGGACAGCATCGTCGTCAAGGGTCTTGAGGTCTCGCTGTTTACATATAATTAGCATGAGGAGAATGGTACACATTGTTCACTGAGTGAGCTCCACTTCTGGTCAGATGATCTGGTGCTGGTAATAATAGGGAATTATAGCATACACCTGTGGGAGAGATGTAGATAGAGACAGATAGTGAACGCTCTAAGGCTAAAGTGCTACGGATAGATGGTGACGGATAGCGATCATTGCAAAATATTAGATACTTGCTCAGATTGACTAATCATGCATACCGTAGTTTTAGAGAGCTAAAAGTTAGCTAGGGATTGGTCAGGCAAAACCAATAAAAGGTCAAAGGGACAGATAGAGGCAGATCATAATGACGACAGATCAAGAGTGAGTAAGTCTGACAAGGACACAGGTATAGATAGAGAAAATGAAATGAAAGGTACACAGCATAGTCAAGCTATCAAAAGATGCTCAAAGAAGAGAAAAAGAGGAACTGGGAGAAGAAGGAGAGAAAGAGAGTGATATGTTTGGAGATAAAGGAGGAGACATAGACAGAGGCTAAGGTTGTGACTTATAAGGCAATATTAATAGAGACGTAGTTTGCGAGATAGGTACAGACGGAAACATAAGAGATTGCAATACGAGAGAGAGAGCGAGCGAGAGAGAGAGAGGGAGAGAGAGAGGGAGAGAGAGGGAGAGGGAGAGAGAGAGAGAGGGAGAGAGAGAGGGAGAGAGAGAGAGAGAGAGAGAGAGAGAGAGAAAGACGAAGCTTAGAAAATAAAGGCTCATCTGAACGGCAATGGAAAACACTGATACTGTAACTGAGACGAGAAAATGACAGCCTATAGAGGCAGCGAGAATTAATTCGAGCTACCTAGTGATCTAGCAACGAGCCTATCAACCCAACACAAGGTGACACTATTTCATTACTAGGGATGAAGGGATAAGTGAAGTATTGTGCGACGCTGGTATCAAGCTATGGAAAGGTGGAGCCACTGTAATCAGATAGCTAATAGCAGCTGCCTTTGTGGATTTTTGAAGCACTTAAATAGCCGCACTGTGTGCTTACGGACCAATTATTGACTTTTCAGAAAAAAAATAGTCACCCTTGTTTGCTCACCTACCTTGCAGTGCCGTGTGAGTTTGCCAGACTGAGTGGTCGGAAAGGTCGCTTGAGTTACTGTTTGGTTCCAACTTAATGCATGATGGGCCTCAGTGCACTGCCCTACGTAATCGGCGACCTGGAAGAAACCTTATAAGTCAGCTTGATGGCGAACTAGAAATCCAGTTGCTGCCCTACTGGCCAATCCTCATGGATATGGTGTTGAGGAGTGCTGTAGCATACTTGATTTTGTTTTCATGCACAATCTTGATGGTTGAATGCAGTGAAATTGGTTACTGCATGCAAGGCTTTATCGAATCTCGGCAGGGATTAGTTGCAGAGTTCCCCAGCCAGCCTGCGTGCGTTCAGGCGAGGAGCGACATTGAATGTGCTGGTAAATGCTCGCAGAAGGCCGATTGCCTACAGGCATACTACAATATGACAACAGGTACGTTTGGCGTGATTGCAATTGCATTGACAGTGCTGATATTACCGTAGTTAACATCTTTCTTAAAAGCAGCCGCAATTCTGATTGTAAAAATAGGTTGAACCTTATCTTCAATACCTTGCGCGAACCTTCAAACGGTGTCAAAAGTAAAACGTATTCCTAGCTAAATACAAGTAAACAAAATAATGTACAGATGGCTTAATTATGTATAGTATGACTACTCAAATATGAAAAGCTGTTTGGATGATAATTTGAAAACTTAGCGAAGTATGGAAATTATAATATTCAATGAGTCTCGGAGGTCAGTTATGTAATAATCGCAAATATTTGATGCATATGACCAGCAGACTAAAACGTAGAAAAGTGTGGACAGGCCTTTGCATGGCAATAAAATGCAACCTCGCGAGGTCTACCGGCGAGTTACAGAAGAAGAATCCTCAGATTAAACAGCAGCGTGTCAATACTGAAAGCAATATTTGCCTGAATCTGCACTAACCAGTAAGGTGGTAAAGTCCCAGCATATTCATGCTGCTAATTTACCTACACAACCAAGATGAACTTCCCAGGTGCAATAAATACAAATATATTGCCTGTAATGCTGAATTTATACCAGCAAATCTTCAGAATAGAGACGGGCGGTTAAGGACAAAAGTGTAAAGGAATGCATTCGAGCGAAAAAACCTTGCTTATTACTTTTTAATGGAATAATTTGACTTAAGATGTAGACTTTTTATTAGAGCTCTTAGGTCTACGCAGTCTTTATAAAAGGGTTTCAATAAAATCACTGCGTCGGGTGTCATTAAAACTAGGCTTCTACATTACACGCAAATTTCTTCTGAGTTCAAATACTTCCTGGACACTATTCATATAAATGCTTAAGTTTAATAGGCGTAGTGACTGTACGGCCAGATGCGAATCCAGGTAGTGGAAGGGATAGCAGCTTCCGCCATTGGCCTGGTACGTCGGAGCCGAGTCCGACCCTGGTCGGGCGGCCAGCGGCTGCGTTTGAGCGGCGGCTCGCTCTTTGGTGCTTGGCTAGGCTGCCCGACACACGAAGGGGCTGGTGGACGCTTCTCAGACCGCCTTTAAAGAAGGCACCGCCGCCCGCCCCCTCCCAGTCCGCGTGCCATTCATGCTCTCCAACCCGTGCTTCGCCTCTGCGTCTGGCGGAAATCGTATGGTAATTAAAGTTCTTACGCTGACCCACAAGGCCCGCCACGGCTTAGCTCCTTCGTACCTTGCTGAACTGCTGCATCAGTTTCAGCCTGTTCGCGCCCTCAGGTCCTGTGTGGACAATAAATTAGCTGTCCCATTCCTCCGCTTAAAGACAGTTGGCGACAGAAGCTTTTGCTCTGCAGGTCCTAGACTGTGGAACTCGCTTCCACAATTCTTACGCAACGACATCTACTCTCCAACTGCCGACTATGGCACATCTTTTTCAGCGGTCCTGAACTGCTACTTCTATGCTACTCACTACCTCAACTGCTCTCCTAACTCTGCTATGCTTCCCACTTACTCTTCGTTGCGAGAGACAAAGTCTGTTGGCTACCGAATGCCGCTTAGGCTGTGAGTGAGCTATACAAAACTTTCCTGCATAACACCCACATGGTCTTTTTGACTTTGTGGAGTTACTGACGGAGATACATTACATTACATAATTATCCTGTTCTGCTAATAAAATATAAATGAACACTCAGTAGCGCCACAAAAGGTGAATTTCTGAGAAAGTTGATCTTTTTCTGCATCGGTAGTGGGTGACAGTGTCCATTGGGCAAAATTAGGTTGCTTTCAGACTGCTAGCCTTATGTTTATCTACAAGTTTCTCAACAGTGGTGTCAACAGCAAATAATATTATGCCAGATTAGGCTTACTCTAAAATACATTTTTTAAATGATTTTATCACGTTATTTTGAAGTCAGTAGAGTCTCCAGTCACCTGCGACAGCTAACGTTGAATCGCAGATGACTGGAGCGACCCTTGGGGCTGCGTCTCGGGATTGAACTGCCCATGAAGGATTAAGTTTACTCCACAATTGATACTGAGTCAGTATATCTCAGTCTATATATAAATACTGGCAAACTCGTTGCTGATAATTACACAATATCAATATATAATAATATTAAAGAAGTGCAGCTCTGTTTTAGCCCAGTATTCAAAGTGCTCAGCCAAACGAGGTAAAGGTAAATATTTTTATGGTCGAGGTCGTTTGTTCGCACACCGTGACACATGTGAAGGGCGCGGTGCGAGATGCAACTCTACCAGGGAAGCCGTTGTGCATGAAGTTAGTGGTGGCTATAGCGCAATTGCACGCACTAGAGCACGCAGCCGTCGGTGGCTGTGTGCTGTGAAAAGGAAGCGTCATGCAATCCTTTTGCCGACTAGATCGATGCCTTGCCACTAGACATAAACGATAGCTTTAATTAATTAGATTAATAAAATTTATATTAATTAAATAGAATGAGCTTTCATGCGGACGATAGCAGGATGCTGCTCGCGATGCTGCGAAGCAGGTCAAACTTGCGGCTTTAATACGAGTTCATCAGGACTAAGGCGGGCGTCCCGAGTTAATCAAAGATGCGATTACACAGGAGAAAACGCTCATTGACCGAGGCAGATCATCCCTTGAACACGAACCACCAAACTTGAAACATAGCGTGGTTTAGTTCCTTCTCTATTGCGATTGAGCCAACCATGACAGCTGGAGTGACGAATGTCTATGATAACTATTCGGCTTCTTCAGGAAGTAGCACCGATGTTTGCTATACGGGGACTGAAAGCTTGATGCGCAAAATTTACATTTGCATTAATCTGTAGCTTAGCCTGGTTTATAAAGAATGCGATATAATTAGTTCAACAGTGCCTAATCCCACCTCTGCATTAGGTAGTGGTTGTGTGGGAAATTGCCGCATCTTCTATTAGGAGGCTTGCTAGATGTATTTGGTATGTGTAGAATTAAAAAAATACAATTCGAAATAACAGGAATACAAATTATGCGGTTATACCTCTATTATTTACACTTCAGATTATAAAGATGTATTCCCTCGTAGGTTTAATGGAACCTGATTAGACCAAAAGCTATCGACAAGAATTACCACTCTGATCGGGCCCAATTCATCTCAGTGGCCGAAAGTGACCGTACTGCAAATACAACCGAACTCTCGGTATAATCAGGTATTTTCTTGGATGGGAAGACACGAAGACAATGTGCAGAAGAAAAACCATCATTATTTATTATATAATAAGTGCAGGATTGAAATTTGCGAACGCTTTCTGCAAATATTCTGTCAAAGCTCTTCGAACTTGACGGTGGCTTATTATTTAACAGGATCCTACCACCATAAGTTTCTCAGAAGCAACATTTTTAAATGCTTGATGGAAGGATTGAGACATGGAGTTATTTTAGAAAAACTACTTAGTTTTGTGTGGTTTCCTGACGTGTTTTCTTCGATAGTGAAATTGTATGTTTGTGCAGTGCACTCACGAACATGCTGTGAATAATCGCTGAGAGACCTGTTTTGCTCAGACGACATCTTATAAAAAACGAGTGTACGTCAAGATATCCCTTGTATTTATGCTTCGGGTGAGCTTTTTTTTGGAATCCACATCAAAATGAACTTGCTGATAAAAAATGCTAAGATGGAGCTTCGAATAACATTAATAATGGCATGACTTATTCTCAATATCTCAAGATTGGAAATTGCATAGTCGCGGCAAATTGTGGCATCAGCTAAAGTTGCAAGGTTGCTGCGGCGCCAAATGAGAACATGGCTACTTTGCTCAAGCCCAGGGGCAATTTGAACTGCCCATTTGGAGCATTCAAAAGGAACAAGAAAAAGTTTTCTCATGCGCATGTCTAGGTCGGCGACAACTTTTTCTAGTAGAGCTGAGGGTAGAGCATGGCCTGAAGCATCTCGGATGTATCTCAGCTTCAAAATGCAGCATTGCTTCAGCACCAAAAATCTTTAGCAGACCTTGCCTGAGTTCAGGAAACATCTTAGAGAAATCTTTCTTATCAAAATTTAAATGCCACTGACAATTATACCTTGATAATAATAATAATAATTATAATAATAATTCACTTGATAAAGCACCCTCAGAGAACTTAATCTCTCTCTAGGCGCTTTACATTTGCAGTAAAGTGAAATGCAATTGAATGGTAGCTAAAATCATGCTTGAAAAAAAAAACGAAATGAATAGCATGGTTAGAGGTGACATGCACAGGGTCAGCATGCAAATGTGGTTAGTGGCAGCATGCACAGTGTCAGCACGCATAAGCGCATCAAGGACGAATCACAGGGACCCACAAAATGCTGACCTAAATAGGTGTGTTTTTAGGTTCCTTTTAAATGTGGTCAGGTCAGGGGATGTTCTGACGCAGGTTGGGAGGGAGTTCCAGGCTTTGGGAGCGTATGAACTAAATGCACTGTCTCCAAAGGATTTAAGGTTTGTATGAGGTATTTCTAGACTGTTGGATTCCGAAAAGCGGGTGGTACGATGCTTAGTCTGATGGGGTAGTATACCTGAAAGATAGGCTGGAGCCGTAGAATGAAGGGACCTAAAAGTGAGCGACAAAACCTTGAAGTCGATTCGTTGCTTGACTGGTAGCCAGTGCAGGTCGGCGAGAAGTGGAGTAATGTGGCAACTGCGATGCTCACGACAGACAAGCCGAGCTGCAGAGTTTTGCACCAGCTGCAATCGCCTGATCGCACATGCTGGTAGGCCAGTAAGCAGTGAGTTGCAGAAGTCGAGACGGGATGTCACGAATGCATGGACCAACTTAGACGTGGTATCCTTATCTAAACAAGCCCAAATTTTAGCAATATTATGAAGCTGAAAAAGGCAGATTTGACCGTGGAGCTGATACGGTCGTCTAACGAGAGGTCGCTTTGGAATATGACACCTAGATTTCGAGCTGATTTAACTGGAGATATGCTGGCAGAGCCAATTTTGAGAGTCAGCCTTTCCAATCTCTGGATCACACTGGGTTTGCCCATAACTAGTAAGTTAGTTTTATCATCGTTAAGTTTTAAAATATTTGCTGCCATCCATGTGCGGATGTCATCAATGCATGCAGCTAGTGAGTTTAGAGAATTTGAGGTGCTCGAAGGCTGGGAGGGATCAAAGCAAAGGTACAACTGAGTGTCATCTGCATAGAAGTGAAAGCCTAGATTGTGCTTGGCAATCACATCAGCAAGAGGCAGAGTATAAACCGTGAAAAGAACCGGACCAGAACCGTTTGGAAGGTAAAGATTTAAACCGCTACAACACAAAGCTATAGATCTATCAATATTAATATATATTATATATATATATATATGTATATAGTCAAAACTTTATTATAGAATGTATATTAATATATCTATTGACGCGTCTCACCTTTTCGTTTTTGTAAAAATCTAACTGTTGATATCCACGACCCCGAGAACTTCGCTCAAGTAAAAATGCCCTCTCTTAGTGTGAAGCGCAGCAGCTGAGCTTTCTTGCAGTCGTCGCCCTAGATTTCTAACTTTACCACGTCGTTCTGAAAAAGCTACGACCGTTTCTCCAAACAAGATCTAGCTGAGACCATTCGAACAGTGGCAAATTTTTTTTATTTTTTGTACACAGGTTCAGAGGAGTGTATTAGGAACTAGCAAGTCACCTATTTATCAGAAAAAAAACTTTTCTTGTCGTGAAATATTTTAATCTCGTAGAAATTCCGATGTAGATCACACAGAAAGAGGTCTTCGATTCTTATATTCGAAATGTATTTAAAGATTTAACAGAACATTTCTGTGTAGTAGGGCTGATCTCACATGGAATCAGTCTGACCTGTGCTTAAGTTACGCTTACGAAGGTCATCCTGGTGGGGGATATCATATGACCATGTTATCACAAACATAAATACATAGATACACTGTCAAGTTGCCAAGCATTTATATAAATGTATTAAATATGTGCGTCAGATGCTTTAAGTGTATGAGCTCACATGTTGTACTTGATTCATTCGGGGCAAACAGGTTAAGATTGTTAAGTGTTACATAAGTACACGCTATGTAAAAAGAAAGTTCATTTTGCAGGATCCTAATTGCTTAGCTAGCAAGTCATTTATTTTTTTGAATATACTAAGAAAAATCTACTTGCTAAATCTTGCTGGAGGATTTAAATTAAAATAGAACTGTTCAATTGCCAGCTTACAACATAAGAGAGCGTGCTACTTTAAATATTAAGAACCCAAAGAAATGTACTCGGCGAGGTTTTTTTTAAATACTAGCCGCTCACTCTTTATACAAACATCATTTCAGGTGGTTGTTATCTTATATCAAGCTCAGAATCGATCTCATTTACTTCGTCGACGGCAGCAAATGGTCGACTATTCTCTGTGCCAACTCCAGTGGTAAGACCCATAAGCGATAACGCTTTCACATTGCATGGCTAATTAAACTTTATGAATAAGTTAACTAAATTGATATACCTATTATTTTAACTATTTAATTATTTCATTATTATTGATCTAGAAAATATAATGTATACGTTTTTTTCATAGTACTTCAATAAACTAAGTTGTTCAAGGAACGATGCCGAGTGGAAACAATGGATGGGTTTGTAGCTTTATTTTATGCGTCGACGAATGCTATTCGTTTCACGAGCAGGCTAAGTTAAAAAACTTGCAGAATGAAAGAAGAAATATATTCCCATTGCCTAAGAAATCATTTTGTCACCTTCACGTCTAGAAATCTTTCTCACACAAATGCCGCTAATTCGAGTGGGCTAAGGACGGTGTCCAAATGGGTCGCAATGCAGGGTATGAAGGTTGCTTGATAACGATATGCTGCTTAATATTTATCTGGAGACACTCCAACCAGCCTATATAGTTTCACTGCATGAAATTATTATGTTCCGATATCTCAGCATTTGCGCAAAGGTCCTAAAAAATATTCATAAATTAGGCATATTTCTAAGCAAGTTATGTCACTGTATTATAAACAGGTCGTGATAGATCATACTTAAAACATCTGCGGCTCTCATTAGAACTTAAATACTTGTTGAAGATATAATCAAATCGGTATCTTTTCTAATACGTGTAAAAGGAAATGCTTAGGATTGTCTAAACTCTCTGTCAGATATACTACCCCATCAGGCCAAGCGTCGTACCACCCGCTTCTCGGAATCCAACAGTCTAGAAATACCTCATACAAACCTTAAATCCTTTGGAGACCGTGCATTTAGTTCATATGCTCCCAAAGCCTGGAACTCTCTCCCGACCTGCGTCAAAACATCCCCTGACCTGACCACATTTGAAAAGAACCTAAAACACACCTATTTAGGACAGCATTTAGTGGGTCCCTGTGATTCGTCCTCGATGTGCTTATGCGTGCTGACACTGTGCATGCTGCCACTGACCACATTTGCATGCTGACCCTGTGCATGTCACCCCTAACCATATTATTCATCTCGTTTGTTTTTCAAGCATGATTTTACTTACCATTCAATTGCATTTCAGTTTACAGCAAATGTAAAGCGCTTAGAGAGAAATTGAGTTCTCTGAGGGCGCTTTATCAAGTGAATTATTATTATTAATATTATTATTAAACAGCATTATAACAACTTTGAGGCACTACAAATAGTTTTAAAGGTTGCGTGAACAACTATTAATAATAGGATGAATCATGTGAGCAAACATAAGAGCAAATAAGACAGATTGGAATTCAGAGAAACTGTTGTCGAGAACGGATAAGTTGGTAGCTTCTTATTACGTGTGAAGCTGTATGCGGAGCTCGATAGATAGCCTTCCAAGAGACAGCTGTAGTAGGAGTTAGTGGCTTAGATAGACAACTGAGGTCAGAAGTGAAGAGTAGATACCATAATGTGGACCACGACTAGGAAGCATTCCGCATGGCTACTAGTCCAGCCCAAAAATAAAATAGGCCACGTGTAAGTGACAGATTAACATTGAGGTGATGCGATGATTTCAGGGCGGGAAGTCTGTTCATGTCATTGAGCGACTGTGTAAGGTGACAATAGCTAATACTTGTGATAGTCAGCAAAGCTGCAGATATTCGCACTAACTGCTAGAGTCACATTGCACCGATACGAGCAGAAAATATGAGTGAGCCATACTAGTTGCAGAAGTAACTATCAGAAGTCTAAGTATCGAGTCGCAGAGCTATTAGCAGAAGTAAATTTTCTAATGCCTGGGGGTTTTTCAGTCTACCCAGAAAGAAGTCTCTTCAGCTAAGCCCACAGTTTTTTCGTATGAATAAAGCTACTCAAATCTTAAATCTAGATGCCTTCTTGTATCACTTGCCCGATATAATACAAGGCTAAAACACTGCGATCAGGGGTGGTACATTATTTTGGAGGCATATGCGGTCCGCATTTTCATTATGTAGTATCAAGAAAATCGCTCATGTGACGAAGTGGTGTGCCCTAATAACACGATCTGTGTGACCGACTGCTCCAATTCTTTCAGCGGACCAATTTGCACTGGTAAGTTGAGAAAAGATTATCTTGTTTATGTTGTGCATTAGTTACGGCTATGTTTGAAACATCAAATGGCTGCCAATAGCTCCAAATAACTATGGCTTCGCTTGAAAGATTCATTGCATTCATTATGGTACACGGAAATGTCGCTGGAACTGCTCTGATGTATCTCCTTCAGTAACTCCACAAAGTCCCATGTGGGTGTTACGCAGGAGAGTTTTGTATAGCCCACTCACAGCCTAAGCGGCTTTCGGTACGCATTCGGTAGCCAACAGACTTCGTCTCACGCAACAAAGAGAAAGTGGGAAGCATAGCAGAGTCAGGAGAGCAGTTGAGGTAGTGAGTAGCATAGAAGTAGAAGTTCAGGACGGCTGAAAAAGATGTGCCATAGTCGACAGATGGAGAGTAGTTGTCGTTGCGTAAGAATTGTGGAAGCGAGTTCCACAGTCTAGGACCTGCAGAGCAAAAGCTTCTGTCGCCAACTGTCTTTAAGTGGAGGAATGGGACAGCTAATTTATTGTCCACACAGGACCTGAAGGCGCGAACAGGCAGAAACTGATGCAGCAGTTCAGCTAGGTACGAAGGAGCTAAGCCGTGGCGGGCCTTGTGGGTCAGCGTAAGAACTTTCCTCTGTATCCTTTGTTCAACCGGCAACCATCCTAGCTCTTTCAGCAGAGGTGACACGTGCTCAAACCAATGGGACTTGAAGACCAGCCTTGCAGCCATATTCATAGTCAGCTGTAGTGGCATAATAGCTTTCTTTGGTAGCCCAGCCAAAAGGGAACTACAATAATCAAGTCGAGACAGAACTAAAGAGCTAGTTAAATTTTTTACAAGCCACTGTGGGAGACAGATCCTAATCTTGGATGGGGATCGGATGTGATGGCTAGCTGTAGAGGCAGTCTTCTGAATGAAGCTTTTGAAATTGAGGCAGCTGTCGAACACGACACCTAGATTACGAGCGCGTGGTGAAGGTCGCACAATAGCATCACCTATTAGAACAGCAAAGCCTTTTAATCCAGCCACACGCTTAGGGTGTCCTATGAGCAGCAGTTCGGTTTTATCGTCATTTAATTTCAGGAAGTTTTCCGACATCCAGGATCGAATATCAGCAAGGCAAGCATTCAGTTTCTCAGTTGCTGCAGCAGATTCCGACGGTTTAAATGACAAATACAACTGAGTATCGTCAGCATAGAAGTGATATCATATTCCATGGGCCTTAATCACTTTTCCCAGAGGTTGTGTATAAATGGAGAACAGCAAGGGACCGAGTACAGACCCTTGATGGATTCCACAGGTGACCATTCTCATGTCTGAGACCTGACCCCCACATGACACGGATTGAACACGATCAGACAAGTATGATTTAAACCACGCCACTGCTTCGTCTGCGAGACAGATCGTTGTTCTCAATCGTTCAAGCAGAACTTCGTGATCAATGGTGTCGAAGGCAGCAGACAGATCTAGCAGAGAGCTAGATGAATAATGAGATGATGAAGATGTAGGAGCGAATAATTCCTCACTATGTTACAACCCAGCTTTACAAATAAGCCAGCTGGGTAGGAAATTCACACACTGTAATTAAATGGAATGGTGAATTCGCAAGCTTCCCATTGGTGGCGTAATTATCACAACTTGAAGTAGGCGATTCTGGAATTGGCTTGCGAATAGCATAGGTGAAAAGAACTTTTCTCAGATTCAGCAGTTTCAAAACAGGAACTGAAGTAAAAAAATAAAGCTGGAATGAAGAGGCACAACTTCCCGTGTCTAACAAAAAGTGAACAGTCACTGGCAAAAAAGATATCTTTCTTGAGCAATACGTTTGTTTACCTACATGCAAATGGTCAAGTAATACAAATATTTAAAGTAAAATGACTCCGAATATGCACTTTAGGTCACTTATATTTCTCTCGTAGAATGCCAAATAGTAATAACTTGAGACTTTTCTCAAGGCGAGGCGTTGCATTTGAAAGTACCATTCATAATATTTTCGATATGCCCCACTCTAGTTTACCCAGGGATAAGGCACTTCCTTTCCAAAGACCATTGTCCACAGCTCGAGCTTTCTCGCCGAACAGATGAGACCTGATCTCTCGCCTTCGTCCATACTTGAATGTGAGTGCCAGACCAGCTCCCTGCATAGCAAAATCTCACATCAGCTAGGTCTCTGGGTAGGTGACTTCGTTTTCTGGGTCCGCCAACCCTCCAGGGCTGACTGCTTCTGGCTTGCTCTGAGTAACTATGTTGTCGGTTGAGTCTGGGCGCAGAACAAGAAGAACTGCAGCGAAAAAATATTTCAAAAAATGGTCATGGTCAATGTTTTTATGTCGCTGGACAAGTTCGACATTGCCATGTACGTACAACTGAGCAACAACAAGAGACGAGATCAGAGAGCGTCAGCAGGCAAACCACAAGGTCAGTGGGGCAGACATCCTCAGTGATCAGGAGATCTAGGATATGGCCAACGATACGGGCGGTATGATTAATGTGTTGGACCAGACCAAAATTCTCCGGACAGTCAAGGAATGAGCGGACCTGCTGTTGCTAGGGTTATCAGCGTGAATGTTGAAGTATCGAACGATTAGTCACGGCATGTTACAAACGAATATTCTAGCGAGGAACTCCGAAAAGTGATCTAAAACAAGTTTATACAGCCAGCTGGAGGTCATTGTATTACGACAGTGAGAGGTATTACCTTTGATGAGGGCCTGATTGCAACTGACTTGAACGATGGTTCTTGCGAAAAACTGCATATCTTAGAGCCAAACGATTCCGGAACAACAACTGCGACCCAGCCACCAATCTTGTCAGAACACATGGAATGAAAGAATGAGAGCCGTGGTGAGGTGGTCTTAGATTACCAGGTACGTGAACCGGGCGTCATCCAAGTTTCAGTATGCGGAAATGCATCTTCCACTGGTCAGCCTGATCACGAATATGTAGCCCCTTGGTTTTTAGCAAGAGGACAGCTAGTAGGTTTAACGTAAGAGGCTGTCCGACATCTGTTTCTCTTGTAGCCGGCCTGGTAGAAGAAGCTCCTTAGCATCTGAATTGGACCTTATTAATGGTCGCCGGTCGATGTTTCACAACATGCTGAGGCACGGCCGGGGAGCTACTACTAAAAGGAGTGCTATTCAGCTCTTTAAACTTACTGGTCATGGGTTAGATGGCCGAGCTGTTGATAGGGCGAACCCAGGATGCAGAGAAATTCTTAGTGACCCGCCGCGAAAGGCCCCTCCGGTAGATATTGACTAATAGCGACATCGCATCTGATGCTAAGCAGGTCCGGTTGTGTGCAGCATATCTGAGGACGGCTGATAAATAGTCACAGCCAAGATAATAGGTCCTTCCATGCAGGTCGCGAAAATAAGTAGCTAAAGGTACAACTGGGTACAGGGTGTTTAGGTCCCCCCCAAGAGAAATGTACAGAATATATTATTTAGTTCCCGTGCTAAAATTTAAATAGCTGAGCAATCTTAGATGTATTGATTAAAGAACTCTTTAATGCGACTAATATAGATTGCTAGGGCATACATTATACACCGATTTACCAGTACTGCTTACGATGGAAGAAACTAAGAAATGGTTGATCTTATCCGAGAAAATGAGTGTAGAAAAAAACGACTCGATTAGTTAGGTTGAATATGTGAAGAGTATTTATTTAGGAAGTTGTGCTCGATTAATGTGGCTGAATGTTTTGAATTATAAAAGCATTATTTTATAATCGTAAGTTATAACAGTAAGCAATGCATAACCAGCATCGATGACAATTATCGAAATGACATCATCACAAAAAGGAATAACTTGTTGTATGAATATGGTTTTTTATTTGCATTCCATGAGAATATTGTCGATGGAAACATACATTTCTGAGGATGCCATTATCAAACCTACGGATGCTAATAATAATAATAATAATGTACTTGATAAAGCGCCCCCAGAGAACTCAATCTCTTTCTAGGCGCTTTACATTTGCTGCAAAGGGAAATGCAATTGAATGGTAAGTAAAATCATGCTTGAAAAACAAACAAGATGAATAACATGGTTAGGGGTGACATGCATAGGGTCAGCATGCAAATGTGGTTAGTGGCAGCATGCACAGTGTCAGCACGCATAAGCACGTGAAGGACGAATCACAGGGACCCACAAAATGCTGTCCTAAATAGGTGTGTTTTTAAGTTCCTTTTAAATGTGGTCAGGTCATTGGATGTTCTGACGCAGGTCGGGAGGGAGTTCCAAGCTTTGGGAGCATACGAACTAAATGCATGGTCTCCAAAGGATTTGAGGTTTGTACGAGATACTGGTAAGCTTTTTGATTCCAAGAAGGGGCGGTACGATGCTTGGCCTGGTAGAGGAGTTGATCAGAGAGATAGGCTGGAGCCATAGAATGAAGGGACCTAAAAGTGAGGGACAAAACCTTGAATTCAATCCGTTGCTTAACTGGTAGCCAGTGCAGGTCGGCGAGAAGTGGAGTAACGTGGCAACTGCGACGCTCACGACAGACAAGCCGAGCTGCAGAGTTTTGCACCAGCTGCAATCGCCTGATCGCACATGCTGGTAGGCCAGTAAGCAGTGAGTTGCAGAAGTCGAGACGGGATGTCACGAATGCATGGACCAACTTAGACGTGGTATCCTTATCTAAACAAGCCCGAATTTTAGCAATATTATGAAGCTGAAAAAGGCAGATTTGACCGTGGAGCTGATACGGTCGTCTAACGAGAGGTCGCTTTGGAATATGACACCTAGATTTCGAGCTGATTTAACTGGAGATATGCTGGCAGAGCCAATTTTGAGAGTCAGCCTTTCCAATCTCTGGATCACACTGGGTTTGCCCATAACTAGTAAGTTAGTTTTATCATCGTTAAGTTTTAAAATATTTGCTGCCATCCATGTGCGGATGTCATCAATGCATGCAGCTAGTGAGTTTAGAGAATTTGAGGTGCTCGAAGGCTGGGACGGATCAAAGCAAAGGTACAACTGAGTGTCATCCGCAGAGAAGTGAAAGCCTAGATTGTGCTTGGCAATCACATCAGCAAGAGGCAGAGTATAAACCGTGAAAAGAACCGGACCTAGCACGGAGCCCTGAGGTACTCCATATTTCAGAGGTACTTCAGATGATCTTTGTCCATTCACGTCAATACTCTGGAGTCTCCCACTGAGATAGGACCTGAACCACTGCAGAGTAGTGCCAGTGATGCGCAGGCGAGATGAGACGCACTCTAGAAGAACTTTGTCATCGATGGTGTCACAAGCTGCCGAAAGATCGAGCAAAACAAGCAGAGACACTCTACACATGTCTGCATTCCTAAGTAGGTCGCTGTATACCCTAAGCAATGCCGACTCTGTGGAGTGATTAGCTCCAAAGCCGGACTGGAACTAATACCAGAGTTCATAGGGATATTAACGACGTCACGCTTTTACGCAGTCAAATTCATATGCACTGAAACAATGTTGAGGCAGTTTTGAAGAGATCGAAGGCTTCAAGAGCCGAGCTCAGTAGACAATCGAACAGCTTTTTTTCAATCCAATGCTTCGTATAATTGGAAAAATTTATTGAACAAAAATGGGACATGTGCCAAACAAAGATGTTGCATGAAAAATTATCCAGCTAGCTGAAACTCGCAACGTGATGGCTCGATTACACAAGCGATTCGGAAAACCTCATAATTTTGGATAAATGCAAGCTCTACCAAACTATGGATAACTTTGATTATCTGCCCCGAGACAAAGGCAGTGATGAAAATAACAAGATTCTTGTTCTTGGTCATGAAAGCTAGAGATAATCGAGGCATCTGATAGATGAAGCATTATTTCAAAACAATTTAGTCTACAGCCACCTTTTTGGAAGAATATTAAATTATAGTATTTCCACCATAACTCTGGAATTCTTATTACTTGGTTCACAATGATCAAGATTGATTAAATAATTACGCTGAAGCTAATCATTTGAACGCCTTTAAGTAAAATTAAGCGTGAGACAATCATCGATTCGGTGTTTCGTTGGTGCATTGAGAAATATTAAGAAAAGCCGAGATTTGCCGTACAACTAGTATCTAGTAATTTTACAAGCACCAGATAAAGAAGAACATATTAATAAGCAAAGGCAGCATTTTAAAGTTTTCAGAACAAATGCAGATCGTATAATTATTGAATGCAGTTAAAGTCTGTTTTAAAATTTCCTGTTTGGTTAAGATCTAATATCAAGCGCTTAAATTATTCCATAATAAAAACATCATACAATTTATTCGAGAACTAATTGTGATATAATATACAATTTGATATATTATTCACCAATGTAAATAACTTTATGATGGGATTTAGTTTCGCAATATTTCTAACGTTCAGGAGCAAAGAAAATTAAATTTGATTTTATGGGAACCAAAAAATCAAGTACCTATCTGTCCAGGGTCCCAATAATCTCTAGATTTAAGCATGGGAACCTATTAATACATAGACTAATATTGCGGGATATATCTACAGCGTTACGGCTAAAATACCACACTTGCTGACAAGCTTGATTAGTTTTCACCTGTGACTAAGCTCAACGTTTGCTCTCACCCAGACGGCCAATACTTCAGCCAAGACCTTGAACCAGCTTGTTCTACTAAGCAAAAGTCTGGGAAAGTATAGAAACATCAGCTGTGGCAGGTTATCCCCAGTCATAAAAAACTACGGTAGATCAGACCGATTGATTGTAGCAAAGGTCAGGTTTTGCTTAAGGAAAATCATCGTCGTAAGGAAAAAAATTGATGTCTTCGATAAACCATCTCCTTGATCGCATACAGGTTATTTCCTATTCTTCCTTGTGGTGATCAAGCTGAACTCTTCTGAAGCTTCTTTGTCTGCAAGATAGAAAAAACCAGTAGGCCCATCCCTAAAGTAGCAGCATCCGCTCTGGACTCCTTTCCTTTAATACGAAAACTACTCAACTCAAATCCATAATTTGGGGTCCGACCACAATCTCTATAGTAAAACAGGCCACCAGGGACAATATTCCGACATGTATCTCCCAGTTAAAAAGACTGCTAGTCCTCTAGAACATATTCCCCATGTCCTACTTTTACGATGCATAGATCTGCTGCTGTCCTCACACCTAACACAATAAGTATGTCTGTCGCCTCAGGGAATACCTCTGCATCTTTAAAAAACGGCTATAGTGGAGCTGGTAACAAAGAAAGCTATTTCATACCGAGAGATTTAAAACAGCTTCAGAAATGATCTTTCTTTTACCTTTCCTTTAAAAAACTGGTACAATTAGTAGTAGACTAGCTGAACTCGTAGATTAAAATTTCAAACCAAGCAAAGAAGTTTCAGCCTAATTTTAGTGCTAATAATTGCCCAGAGTCAATAGTATTCAAAGTGTGTAAAAAAATTCTTGTGAAATCAGACTTTATTAAAGTATCTCTGCCAGTTTGGCGTAATCGTTTGCCAGTGTTATGAAATATCGATTATTAAGTCGTTTTTGAGCTTCAATCATCTCGCCTGGGCGTCACTTGCACTGAGCACAAATATATCAGATATTATCTTAGCGGGAAAATCCTAAATATTGACTTGAATGATGTAATAGTGTTCCCCTAACCATATTATTCATTTCGTTTGTTTTTCAAGCATGATTTTACTTACCATTCAATTGCATTTCCCTTTGCAGCAAATGTAAAGCGCCTAGAAAGAGATTAAGTTCTCAGAGGGCGCTTTATCAAGTGAATTATTATTATTATTATTATTAAGACCATGCGAGGAACCGACGAAATATGAGGCAGTTCAGGACTCCGTCTTTGGTCCACTTGTTGTTGCAGTTTAAATTATCATTCTCGCAGATATGATGGTCAAACACGATTCAGACTTTCCCGTCAATTCAGACGATACTTGGTTTTACCTTTGCTTTGATCACCCGAAGCCCACCTGCCCTGAAATTTTCTCAATTGTCATGCTATTCCGATTCAAATAATCTAACTAAACCTCATTCCAACTCGCAATCCTTCAGATACCACTCCTTTAGTTCGTTCGATCTCAAAACCTTGAACTCACTCACAAATGATGTCAGGACAACCCCAGACTTGATAGCATTTAAAAGAAGCTAAAAACAGCCCAGTTTGTCACAGTCTTTATATAATCATTTTGAATTGTTTTATATTTTCTCATGCGTACGGACACCACAGGCTTTGCAACATGCTACCCCTAGCCGCAATATACACCTTACTGTTTCATAAGTCACCTCTAACTATGTCATTAACATTAACATTGTGTATGCTTTATTTGTTAATTTGACCAAGTTTTCGGTACTGCACATGTGAAGTAAACAGCAAGATTCCGATTTATCGGATGAATCTCTACAAATATATAATTACTAAGTATATTCTTATAACTTTTGATCCAAGTGTAATTGTATAGAGCTGCATATGGAATGGCTACCTAAGCACTCAAATAATCTTTCCCATACCCCAGCGTGCATGTGTGGGAGTGTCCATGCAAACACCCCTAATACCCGCAAGCTGGTTGTACTCCAAGAAAAAATATATCGCCTAAAATATAATTATATATTAAAATATAATATAATTAATTATAATTAATATAATTATAATTAATATAATAATTATCGTGAAGAGATAGCAATATTCTCTATTAGAAGTAATGGTGGGAATGAGGTTGCAAAAATTGAGTTCACTAATAGTTTATTCAGGTTTTCTTCACTTATGTAGAATATCTTATATACTGATCGCCCAAAGTATTTATCTGACACAATTTCGCAGAAAAAATTGTATGAGATCAAGTCAGATAGAGACAAAATCACGGCCAGTTCAGCAGGACATTCCTAGATTAGTGAAATGCACTGCTGGGGCCCGTCAGCCTAGGAATTAGATTCCATAGCTACAAAGAAGCGAATGGAATGAAGAGGGATGGTAAAGAACGACATAACAGGTTAGACCAAGTTCCTAAATACAGACAACAGTCTTCCAGACCCCCTGAAGGAAGCTCTTGACGGCTACTTTTCAGAAAGCAGCGGACTGAATTAAGTGGCGTAAGTCAGGAGTTGTAGCTAATACGGTGAGAGATTTTGGAAGTGAGAGCCAGAGGTAAGTTTCGTCATCTTACCTAGAATTAATGTCCTCATTAGCCATGAAGCGATAAACAAACCATGCTATATTATCCTAAAAAAACGACGTGTGGAGGCTCGTAAACGTTTCACCAGCTACTGCTTCAATTAAGCAGCCAAGGTCCTCAGTAAATGAAAGATTTCTAATTTGTGTGCCTTAGCTTGTGGCAAACAGTCCCGTTGCATTGGTTTCAGGTGATGATTAATCAGGCACTGCGATAAATAGTTTGATATTTACTAGTTTAAGGACAACTGGCGGACGGATAACTTCTGGCACTCCTTAATTCCTGGTGCTGAACCCTCATCCAGGGAGGTAATTCAACTTAGTAGAGCATGATCGTAGTGTATAACCTGTGGTTAATAATTGTTTAAGATCCTCAGCTCTTTCGAATTTTGATTAACTAGATGCTCTCCACATGCTTCGTTTACCAATATTCTCTGGCAGTTTGTCTGTTTCCTTCATTTGCCACTACCGAGCAAGAGCAGTACGGTTAGGAAATGGATTCCGCCTACCCCTTTCATTATTTGACAACTCTGATTCACGAAGTAGGAAAGCAATCTCCTCATGATGCACGTCTCTCTACAAATAATTATACAGTTTTTTAATATGCATTGGGACTAGTGTACCACTACTAGGGGAAAGCTTGAATAACCTTTTTAACTTTAAAACAAGAGAGAAACTATCCCAGATAAATAGTATGCATTGTTCGTCCGCATCCAATAATAAAAATCCCAAAGTCCTTCTCCAGTGCCTCTGTTTTTGTTTAGTAATCGCTGGCACTGCTCTGCAATGTCTTAGGTGCTAATGCAGTCGGAGGCTCCTGAGCACTGATGTAAATGTGGATAGAAAATCCGAGGAACACCTGAAAACAATGAACCCGGAGCTTAGGGCTTTGTCCACCTCTTTTGACAAGTAGTGCTCCCCCTCTTGCCGTTTTCATAATAAGCACAACCTAGGCTTTCAATAACACACGGATAACAAGCAGTTAGACACCTAAATGCTTCGATCCCTCTCAGCCATCTTGCTGAAACCAAACCTGGCTGCATGCATTGCTGGCTCCCGAACTTGGATTGGTAGCAGAAATTCACAGATCGAATGACGATAAAAGTACTTATAATTTTTGCAGACCTAACGTCAATGAGAAATTGGAATGAATGTCGCTTAAAATGGGCTCTGGCAGCATAACATCCTTCATTTTTATAAAACTAGGTACTTAGTTCCATTCGATACTTCGACTAGATGACGGCAATAACACAGCAGTCAAGTCTGTGTTCTCTCAGTAGCCTAATCTTACAATTACAGCTGAATTAGTCAAGGGTGACACATCCAAGCTGGTCTAGCGTCTGTGATAACTTGAACGTACTACTGTAATGCTCTTTTCTCAGGTCTAACGACCAATGCAATCAGGTTATTTCAGTTTGCATAAGACTTCGCAGCCACGCTTTCTATTGTGAGTGCCAAAGTTGCCACATTTCAAGAATACTCGCCTACTTGAACTGGCTCCAAATCAAGCAAATATTTAACTTCAAGTTTGTGCAACTTTTAAGTCCTTTTATTCTTTAGCTTCATCCATCTTTCACAACTGCTTCCCACTTTGGCTAGGCGTGACACCGCCCACTCTTTTGACTTTCTTCATGTAGCCCTGCTTCAAACAAACGAAAAATGCATTGGGGATCTCGCCTTAAGTTCATACGCTCCCAAAGCCTGGGGATAGTTCCCGAATGACGTTGCGACATTCCCTGACTTGACAACACGCACATGTTCTCGGTTTTGCTGGTTATTTGTGACCAATAATGTTTTTGCCTATTGACACAGGCACGTTGCATGTAACCTCTAACCACATTGCCTTGCTGCCTTTACAGCATAAGCGAAGTAACTAGAAAGAGATTAAATTCTACGATGGTGCTAAAACATTTATTATATTTTATTTTTATTCTTTCAGCAGATAACAGTAAATGCAACAGTAGTACGGTTGTCATAAGCTCCAGGCACTATTTCACGCCTACAGATTGGTTTAGCACTGAAGTTGGCATCGTCCAAGTGAGTACAATCTTTCACCAAGCAAAATGTTTTTGTTTATAATAACAATAACAGTGTACTTGATAAAGCGTCCTTAGAAAAAACTAAATCTCTTTCTATGTGCTTTACATTTGCCGCGAAAGAAACCCGATCGAATAATGAGTGGTATCATGCTTGATAACCGACATGAATAGGATGGTTATTGTTGATATGCGCCGGGCCAGCATGCAAGTATCGTGTGTGGCATTATGCAACACTGTCAGCACGCTTAAGCAAACAAAGGACGAATCACATGGACCCACTAAATGCTGCCCCGAAAAGATGCATTGTTACTTCCTTTTTAAATGTGTTCAAGTCAAGGGATGTCGAGACAGAAGTGGGAAGTGAGTTCCAGGCTTTGGGAGCATATGAACTAAAGATATGGTCTCCACATGATCTGACATTTGAACGAGGTATAAGTAAACGGTTCAATTCCTAAAAGCGGGTGGTACAAGGCTTGGCCTAGTGGGGTAGTAGATCTGATAGGCATGCTGGAGCCAAAGAATGAAACGACTTAAAAGTGAGCCAAAAACATTGAAGTTTATCCTTTGCTTGACTTTTAAGCAATGCAGTTCGATGAGAAGTGGTGTGATGTAGCAACTGGGACGTGCACAACAGAGAAGCCTAGCTGGAGAGTTTTGCATCAGCTGTAGGCGCCCGATTGCACATGCAGGCCAGCAATCAGTGAGTTACTTAAGTCAAGACGGGATGTCATACATGCATGGACCAACTTGTATGGGGTATCCTTATCTAAAAAAGCCCCATTATTTGCTCGTATAAGAGTTCTAATTAGAAAGTTAATTGAAGAACAAGGTGAAAATAACAGTCAAGGAAGCTGCCAAGCTGCTTGAGTATTACAGTCGTCATTTATGTTGCGCGATCAATAATTAGGTTATGCTCCGAGTTTGGATCATGACAGCCAAACCGAATAGATATTTCTTCTATTTTTTGCAGTGATTGTCTTTACAAGACGTTTTGCTTACACCAAGCGTCTAAAAGAGTTATGAGAAGGCGGATCAATCTCCAGTTGATTGTAAAAAGTTTTCGCTTACAACTAAGTCTGAAACATCAATCCGTTTAATGCTCCGCTCAGCGTGCAGCAACAAAGCTATCTGAAGATCTTAATATTGACGAAAGTTTGTAAACATTTTATATCTCCTTGAAAACACTTAAAATAATTAAAAATAGAGCTGCTGAAGGCCAAATTCCAGGACTTGCAATGTTTAAGCCGAATTCTCAGCTTTATTTCAATGAATTAAACTGTATATACTCAAACCATTTTGTTGTTTGACAAAGGGGCTGAGTCCAAAAGGTTGTGGCAGCCTCTATTGTAAATATATTTCATGAGATATACATCAATCTAAAACAATTTTTCTAAATTTCCAATGACCAGTATTAGCCCAGTTTAGCTCATGATATCCGAAAGGTCTGCTAGTCTATTTGTAGTTTGCGGTTAAAGATGACAGCTGAAAGATTTGCTGGTCTATTTATACTGGGCGGCTGAAGAATACATTGCACGTTTGGCTGAATGGAAGTACCATGCTAGGCAATCATCTTAAACGCGGATGCATTTTAAAGTCTATTAGACACTGAAAAAAGTTTGTAAAATTTAGCTCTTTGGGGCTGATCAGAATTCATAGTTTATTAAAATCTGTACTTTCTGAAGATTTCTGCAAGTTCTCTTGATACATAACGATCTGTGCGGCTAGACCTTTTCTTCTTATTGGTGAATTGGAAGCCCCAGATAAGTCAAAACTGTAAGCGATGAATTTTCCAAAGTAATGAGCTTCCCTCTTCCTTATTTACAAAATTTTTTATTAAATATATGGTTGGAAGAGAAATAAGCCATATGCTTCACCTCCCCACTATCCTTCTAAGAGTGATCAGCCATGTTCGTGAGAAGTAGAAAAATGAAGGGTGAGGAGGATGTCTTAATCTGGATTCATAAATCACATAGTAATAAAAATTATTTTGTATAGCGCCTCAAGAGAACTGATTCTCTCTTTTAGAAGTGCATTGAACCTTAAAGGTAATATAAGAAGGCTGCTACTGCTGTTAGTAGTTCTATTTAACCTTTCCAGCCAATTTCACTTGTCACTTGTCACGAGCGAACAGAAACGCCTCGTAGTTACCTGCACGAGCCTTTTGTAAGCGTAATATTCGCATTGGTGAGCCTCTGATTGCAAATGGCTAGCTTTGACGCCGTGTCGTAACCCTTAGAATCATGCAAACGTCACTAGCACAAGAAAACAGGTACCTGACTACTTCCATGATTTGGTTTACGGAATTGTCATCTTTTTATAACTAAATGTACGCCCTTGTGCTGTCCATGCGGACCCAATATTTGGTATAGATTAATCAGAAACGGTCCAAAATACTCTCAATTCAAAGTTCCGTTTCCAACTAGTACACCTATTTAAATCCGCTCTCACAGACGCGCTTTTTATTATGACGCTGCTGCATGCATAGTTTATGTTAATGTAATCATTTATCTCTAGTCTAGTAAGTAGAGTTTCTTTGCAAACACTCCGTATTAATTTGTTATTGATCGTGTAACGCGTGGTGGTGGCTTTTTACGCACAACGATCGAAATGTTGGTCTGTTCTCCAGTAATTAAAGGTTCAGAATAGGCTTGATTAAGGATTCGTCGCTTCGTTGGTTTGGGATATTCTTGATTGACACGGGGTATACATGTAAGGTAAAATATTAATTTGTCTTGCATGTCTTTCAAGGATTTCTTAGACTCTTAGAAAATGTCTCGTCATGTGCAGGCTTGCTGATCCGTTCAATCCAATTACACGGATACTGCTTCGCTCGCAATAAATCCACATTAATTATTAGCCAAACGATATCACAAGATTGATTAATTGCATTTAAAATAGTATTTTGCTCTTCAGCATCCCGGTCAATTGATATAGGGATACAATAAGTTTCTCCTACTTAATGCTCGCACTGACGAACTTTTAGTTAGCTTTATTGTTTACGGTGCCTTTGCCATAGGCTTGTCATGTTCCTTCCCATTAGTGGACTATTTCTAGCCTCTACATTTGAAGCTTATATAAAGAGAAATTTTGCACACGATTGTTTTATCAATCGTCGATATTTACTATAAATACATAGGGAAAGTAATCCAATGCTGTATTGCTGTACCGTATTATATTTTAGTGAACGAACGGAATTTCTACGTATGTGACATACAGGTTGAATAATCACAAAACTATTTTACGATCTATTTACAGTGCTCCAAATACTAGAAGAGCACATTCGCACTGCACGCATAAAGCTGTAATAAGGGCCTCCTATCTACAAACAGGTTATGCCGTATCTACTAATAAGTGAAGCTGTTTCAAACTGTCACCATGTGCTCAGAACTGATGGGCCCGCTTTAATAACGGCTAATAGTTTTATAATTTCATTATGTTGACTGTTTCGAAAGCTAGCCATTGATAATTGTCTAGGGTTAGGAACAGTCCGTCAAAGTGGCTTGTGGTTCCATGATTGTGTTGAGACTTAACTATGGCAATTTTGATTAGCCATCGAAAAAAGATATTCAGCCCCCAAACCTCCCGATAAATAGGGAAGAATTAAAAAAATTCTTACCTAAACGAAGAAAGGCCAGTAAAACATTTTATGAGGTTTTGCCATGCATATCCTTTGATAAAGGATATGCATGCCGTGATAGCTGAATCAAAATAGATACAAGATCTTGCAATAAATCTAATAGCGCGACAAGACGAATCTCCTTCAAATATAGCACCGTTGCTGCACCATTTCAGCCTCCTCCCACCAACAGGTTCCCTAGAGACTATACATTAGGAGTTCCTTTGCTACTCTTTAATAATTTGGGATACAGAAACTTCACCTATATAGGCCCCTAGGCAGTGGAGCTCCGGTATACCAACATGCGACTTCTGTCCCAATGAGTTTTGGCCAGGCGATACTTGCAAGCTTATTCATGTGCCCACTCCAGCTGTGGCTGTCGGTGATTTGTCCGTATTTATTTCACCTGAGTGCTCTAGCTTTCAATCACCTATAGTTTGAGGTTCGAGCACGTGTCGCCTTTACTAAAAGAGTTAGACTGGATGACGGTTGATCGATGGATACAGAGCGAAGTTCTTAAGCTGAACCACAAGGCTCTCCACGGCTTGGCTCCTCCGACCTAGCTGAACTGCTGCACCAGTTTCAGCCTCTTCTTGCCCGCAGGTTCTCTATGTATAATAAATTTGCTGTTCCGGTCCTCCTCTTAAAGACCGTAGGCGACAGAAGCTTTAGCTCTGCACGCCCTAGACCGTGAGATTTGCTTCCACAATTCTCGGGCAAGGACATCTCTCGTGCAGCCGACTATGTCTCATGATTTTCAGCGGTCCCGAGCTGCTTCTCCTATACTAATCATTTTCTTAGCTGCTCTCCTGACTCTGCTACGCTACCCACTTTCTCTTGTTTCGCGAGATGAAGTCGGTTGGCTGCCGAATGCCTATCGAAATCCGCTTAATTTGCAAGCGAGCTATACAAAACTCTCCTGCGTAACACCCTCATAGCCATATATGGCTTTGTGGAGTTACAGACGGAGATGCATTGCATCAAATTAAATTACATGGAACAACATGTTTGCATCCGGTCAAAAAGCAAATAGGCTAATTGCACACCAATCTCCTAAGGTTCAGACGAAAGCATTTGTAAGCCAAGCCGACGTATCAACCACTGATAAGCGATTTATTAAAACATTTCTTGTTTACGATTTTTAACTCTCCAAAATAAAATAACCCATTTTAAATGTATACACCTTTTGATTAATATGTTTCATATAACGATAATTATAATTAGTGTGAGATGATGAACATCGTGGATATTAAGCGTCTTTCATTAGGGATTTAAGCACTGTAGCCATGCCTCGCAACAGTGGGACAACCAATGCATGCATGGAATATAAAGGCTGTCGAAGGAATACAACGAGAGGGAGTGCTCGATCCTTCGACGCCGGCAGCCGTCTACAGTTTAAAGGCTGGCCTTGGCCAGCATGGTTTGGAATAAAGTGTTTGTTGTTGGGCCTAGCAAGTTTGCTGCACGGTCGGGCTACCCAGCCCGACTACAGATCGTTCAAAGGTTCGTTGCTTACTACATCAGCATGTCTATTACTAGTTCATCGTATTTTATGTCCTAAAATTAGCCGGAAGTTTGAAATAGATTCAATTCAATGATCAATTCCTTTGTCGTATTTGGTACTTTAATTAGTGCGTATTGGGGCACAACTCTCTTTCTCTCTCTCTCTCTCTCTCTCTCTCGCTCTCGCTCTCTCTCTCTCTCTCTCTCTCTCTCTCTCTCTCTCTCTCTCTCTCTCTCTCTCTCTCTCTCTCTCTCTCTCTCTCTCTCTCTTACTCGAGTTACACTCAGTAGACCTCTGAGCTTAATGCTCATTTGCAGGAACGCACGGCACGCCGTATCGCGCGCCTGCTTTCACGGGGACGAACTCGTGCCCCGGCGGAGTCTAGCTGGACCTTACTTCCGCGGGACCAAACTGCATAGCTCGCCGCTGCCGCAGCCGCCAAAACCACCTCAGCCCGGTCGCTCCATTAGAAACCATCATTTCAATCCATCTATTCCTCTAATTATATCGAGTTGATTCTAATTTAATAGAGCTTGAACTTCATTTAATCATGTATATATGTATGTATTTCTGTATTCTTAGTTATAGATTCACCCAGTGCATGTAACCCCTAACCATGTTATTCATTTTGTTTGTTTTTCAAGCATGATTTTACTTACTATTCTATTGCGTATCACTTTGCAGCAAATGTAAAGCGCCTAGAAAGAAATTAAGTTCTCTGAGGGCGCTTTATCAAGTGCAATATTATTATTATTATTAATAACATGGGGGAAATGTACTACACTGGGGGAAGCCAAATACGACAAAGGAATAGAATTGAATTAGCCGGAAGTTTGAGGCCTGTTACAACTCAGGCCACCCAACTTTGCTCTTGTCTTTAGAATTCTCATTCAACGTGCAATAAACCGATCGAAAGAATCTTTCCGAGGAAACTCTCAACCTGGTTGCCTTGACTAAAACTTGGTCTAAATCGGTACACTGTCCGATAATTATAAACTCAACGCGGCTGGTTTTTCTTCTTTTGCAACCCTTGATAAATCAAAGACGGAGGTAGAGTTTCTATTATCAGCCGCTCAAATACTTCAAGCCAATTGCAAAATCTTTGAAGAAGTGCTACGAATCTCTTTAACTGGTTTTACCCGAAAACAAGCTATCAATGGTTGCTGTAGCCTACTGTCAGCCAGATACCAAGTCCTCCATTATCTTATCTATATTAGATCTAATTTTGAACCTTTGTGGAATGAGCCAATCTTAACTCAGTGTGGGGGATGTCAACATTCATACATTATCTGACGCCTACAGCACTGAATATCGTGCAATGACTATTTTCTCTTGTGGCTCATGGGCATTGCCCTACTCACTTCCAGGGTCACACAGACGATTAAATCTGTCATACAACCGCACTTAATTAAATTATTATCAATTAATAAAAAATACTGCATATATGGCCATGCACAAGCACATGCACATGCAGATCTCATTCAGTCTACAATTCGTGCCCTCCTACTCCTTATCACGTAGGATGACATGTGAATCCCAAAACCCCAAGACTCTTGACGTCGAGGCTGTTCGTGCAAGAATTTCCGTT
The DNA here is from genome assembly GCA_009760855.2 of Cristatella mucedo. Classification (NCBI taxonomy): domain Eukaryota; kingdom Metazoa; phylum Bryozoa; class Phylactolaemata; family Cristatellidae; genus Cristatella; species Cristatella mucedo. The sequence continues at coordinate 98,292 of WPIO01000003.1, read as the reverse complement.
TCGATTTGGCTGCTGCATGCGATTTAATGTCTGCAAGCATTGGTAGATTGCTACAATGTGTCTCCTTGTGACGTGCTCGACGAGTCTTTACCTGTGAGTAGGTTCACTGTGCCTCTCGGTCAGACGGCCTGTTTTATACCATCTGCATTAAACTAGCTGGGTCTACTAAGCCCAAGCTTGAAAAAAGTCCGCAATCAATCTGGACTGACGGTGCAATAACTGGCATACGACGACTACTGTAGATCGTACCAATTGATTGAAGCAAAGGTCTAGTCAAACTTCTTTAATAACAATTGCGGAATCATGCTGCACTATTAAAAATAACTCATGTCGACAATAAACCATCTATTTAAACACTCACAGTTTAGCTCCTTACCTAACGGTCCCTATTTCTCACCGATTTGATAGCTTTTCTGTGAATGCAGCAGAAAAATCAGGGAATCCAGCTCCAAGATGGCAGCATCGCACCTGGGTCCGTGTACCTTAATTCCATGCAGCACCTCAATATCTGTACACAAGGAGGTCACTAGTGGCCCAGTCCCGGCGTTATTATCAAAATCAAACAAGACGAATATTCTTCCGGACCCTACTCTCACAGTCTTGTATCTACGTTGCATTAGTCTGCTGGTCATGCATACGTCATTAGTATGTCGCTAACCTCAGATCATGTCCCAGCACCTCTTTAAAAGTATGTTATCAGGCCACTAATCAAAAAAGCAACAACAGACCAAGTGAACTCAATCTGCTTCAGCCCTGTCTATCTTTTACTGTTCCTACTACAGACACTGGAACAAGTCGCGGTAGAGCAGCTAAACTTATATTTCAAAACCTTAAACCTTACTAACAAGTTCCAGTATGGTTTTTGAGCTAATAATTCTGCAGAGACAACATTGCTACTTTTGCGAATGAACATTTATCTCCAGATTAAATTCTGAAGTATGGGGTACCTCTGGGCTCAGTGTGTCGTTCGTGTCCTTTACGCCGTTTATACTGTCTTTTTTGCCGATGTGATTGCCAAGCACAATCCCGGCTTTCACTTGCATGCAGACTACCTTCAATTGTACCTTCGCCTTGATCCCTATAAGTTCTCAAGGACTCGAAATTCTCTCAACTCCCATGGTTAATGTATTGATAATATCAGCACATGCACGGCACTAACATTTCTTACATTGAATGATGATAGAATCAACTTAGTAATTATCGCAAACAAGTGACATTCGAAAAAGCTTATGCTCAAAATCGGCTCTGCTAGCCGGTCGTCCCGTTGAATCTGCACGAAATCTAGGTGCCATTTTCCGAAGTAAACTTTTATTAGGTGAATATGTTTCACAGTCAAGTCTGTCTAATCTTAGGTGCATGCAATTGGTAAAACTAGGGCTTGTTTAGACAGGTACACCACATCTTAGTAGTTAATGCATTTGCGACATTTCAACTTGACTTCTTAACCTCAATGGTTGCTGGTGTACCGGCCTGTGCAATTAGGTACATAGCTGGTGCAAAACTCAGCATCTCGGCACGTCTTTCGTGAGCGGTGCAGTTGCCACATATCACCACTTACCGATGACAAGCATTGGCTTCAATTCAAATAAATTGCCTACATAATGGTTATGAGGCTAACTTTTAGGTCCTTTAATTCTCTCGCTCCAGCCTACATATCAGATGTACTACTCACCGGGATAACAATCGTAAGACATAATTTAAGAAATCTAACTGTTTACCCACACCCCGTACAAGTATCCAATCCTTCTGAGAGCTCGCATTTTGTTCCTGTGCTCGGAAAGCATGTAAGTCACTACCCACTTCAGTCATGAAAGCTACTAACTTGTCAACATTTGAGAAGAAACTAAAAACGCATCTAGTTAGTGGGTTCCTGTGAGTTATCCTTTAGGTGGTTATGGGTATTTAGTTTAGTTGATACGAAATGAAAGTGATGCAAGTACAGTAATGGTGCACCTTTAAAAATTAAATACTGGACGAGGAACGCTATACAAGACTGGAACTATATTGGTTCGAAATATTTACCAAAATTACAATGTGTCATACTTGCATAAAAATGTGAAGTATTTTTTGATTCCAATGACCCTACCGATATCTTAAAGTAACCTATTACGTTTTGAAAACCTCAGAGTATTTTCGCATGTAAGTAAAGCCCCTTAAGAGTTTTAAAGATACTCGCTTCATGATAAGACGGATATTTCCAAAAAGCGTGCTCTCCACGCTGTACTCGTTTTTGAGAAACATGAAAAATTCAAAAAAACGGTGATTTTTTTCTTAAGTAATAGCAGTAACACTATAAGCTTTCCCGTTGTTTCCATTGTAAGTGGTAAGTAGCGAATTCGCTTCACAATTGTTCAAGCTACGATAATAAATTTGAAATAATAAATTACTTGAATTTACTTCTAAATTTAGTGACCTAAGTCTTATATTCATTGAAGTTTCCTATGTGATCATGTAAGGAACAGCAGTAGGCTTAGTTTTACCTTCATAAGCCAACAGCTAATTTCCCGAAAATGCAAATTCATTATGAGGTGCTCTCGTATACTCCGATATTTAGTAGTAAGGCATAAGGAAAGCATAACAAGAATATCCACCATTTTACATATGATCTATTATGAGGAATCGTAGCGTCTAATATTGTAGTAAACTACTGTACATGCCATGAATGCACAATACTCAGCTATGTGATGATGTGATCAAGTGATAAGCTTTGAACTTATTTTGCCACCCCAACAGCTTTTAACCGTTGAGACAGTGGCCAATAATTTAAGTTAAAACATTTGAAAGGTTGGTTTAATTTCCTTTATTTCGAAAAGCTTTCTATTTTTTTCTGTGAGAAGAATATATTTCTAACGCAATAAAATTCCTTTTCAAAGACTTTGTAAGTGGGTTGCAGCTTCTATAGTGATTAAAATTACTCGAGCTCAAGTTATGCCGCCATGGTTAATTTACATACTTATATATATTAGTAACTATATATATATATATATATATATATATATATATATATATATATATATATATATATATATATATATATATATATATATATATATATATATGTCTATGTACCAGAGTATTGCTCGTATTAAACTGAAATGCAGTCGCTGCAGCATGAGTTTTCTAATTCTATATTTCAGTCACTGGTATATACGAAGGCGAGAAATGACACTGGTCTGCGAATCAAATGGTTATCGACTTAGCGAATATCTGGACTAAATGCCAGTTCCTACTGCAGCCGATGGTAATCGATGATTTAGGACGAAGAAAAAGGAGCTCTACTCTGTTTTCTTTAGATTGACTCTTTGTTATTCTTTGTTTTCCTTCATTCAAAGTTACTTAGTTACTAAAATAGATCATAGAACTAGCACTTTCTGGCTTTTTTGAATTGCCCCATGATTCTTTTTAAATAATGATCATCCCCTATCAATTAGGTACGTCACAGTAAATGGCGCAGAATGCAATCCAAAAGTAGAAATGGTGCTTGGACTTGGAGTATTTTTGCCATCCTACCCATACTTGGTGAACACGGATAGAACGAGAACCTGTAAGTAGTCATGCAATTATTAACCTCTTCTAAGTCTTTTGTTTGCACTCAGTCTTTTTTAGTTTGTAAATTAAATGTAGCTGTGCTGATCCCGCTTTCAATTTTAGTGGAAGGCGTGTGCTACAACTTATCGGCTGGTGTGTACGTACTCACGGTTTGGATTGGAACGTGCCCAAGCTATGCATCTTCTCGGCCTGGTACATTCACTGGATGCTGCTCAAGCGTGTCAAGATTTGAAGTGGATGAGATCGTGATTGGTTCAAAAGTACAAGCAGGTAAGACTTAAGCATAGCTTCTCATTTTTTCTTGCCTATGACTTTTTTATACTGGCTACCGTCTAACCCGATAACATCTTTAATATATTTCGCAAAGCAACATCTAAACCATCTAATCGTACTTCGTTTGTAGCAAATGTAAAGTGCCTATAACAATATTAAGTTCTCTAAGGGCACTGAAAAAAATGTATTCTTATCAAGCAAATGTTTGTGCTAGGTCAATATGGAAATTCCTTAGGCAGCGATTTAAGGCACTATAATTGGTAGAAAATCTTTGTTGTCAAGGCTAGTTTAACATTAGGACGCATTGGCAAACCTATTATACGGCTATTTGCGTGTCTTGCTGCTTCTAAAAGATTCTTGAATTGTTATGCATAAAACTACTGGTAGTTTATTCACAGTTATATAGAAAAATTGTTTGCAGCTTTCTGTGGTGATTGAATCCGTTTTCAAAAATATGCGATGGAGTAATACGGTGTCTTCATATCAGAACTCAACACCTATACAAAGTATTACCCCGAATCCCAAATGGGTGTGTTTCACCTGTCTATATGTGTGGATGCAGGCACAGATTAACATGTGGGGCCAATAAATGAATTATTTTGACAAGTCATTGAACATTCAATAAATTTCACAGCACTCATTTATGCAAGTAAGGAATCACAATCCTAAGTGGGGATCTAGGCATAGATTATCGTAAGAGGCCAGTAAATATTGACCTTTAAGCAAGCCCTGCAACGTTTAATCACTTTCAGTGTACACATCTCTGCAAGTAAGAAATCACAGCTCTACTCTAGCTGCTAAATAAAACATGAGCGTCCATTCACTTAGCCAACGAGCCTACCCGACTATCAAGTCATCGGGAAGTATCTGTTCCAGGATGCTTACAAATCTCAAAGAGTGAAAGAAAGAATAATGAAAGAATATTAAATTAGTATTTAAGTGAGATTAGACTTCGTTTTCTAGAAATAAATGTCTTGAGGCATTGTTAACACATGGTAATAGTAATAATAATGGACTTGATAAAGCGCCCTCAGGGAACTCAATCTCTTTCTAGGCGCTGTACATTTGCTGCGAAGGGAAACGCGATTGAATGGTGAGTAATATCGTGCTTGATAAACAACCGGAATAACATGGTTACGGGTGACATGCACAGGGTCAGCATGCAGGTGTTGTTACTGGCAGCATTCACAGTGTCAGCATGCACATGCACATGAAGGACGAATCGCAGGGGCCCACTAAATACTGTCCTAAATAGCTGTGGTTTTAAGTTCTTTTTAAATGCTGTCAAGTCAGGGAATGTTGTGACCCAAGTAGGGAGTGAGTTCCAAGCTGCGACTATATTAGCGGCGGTTGCAAGTAGAGGTGACTTACCACAGCATGCAAAAATAGCAGCTGATACAGACAGTCCATTGGCTGAAGTCTAGATATTTTAATTAAGAGTGCTATCCTTCCAGCACAAAGCCTAACTATGCACTCTTGGTGATTTGATTGGCTCAGATATGCAGCTTTTTTGCATCGTTGAATTAATGGCTTAGCATACCTTGAAATCAAAGGAACCGTCAGTTAGGGAAGTCATACCCGTTACACAAGATCACGGCAGGTATTCCCCCAAATCTAGGTAGGGACTTTTGGTCGATGCAGAGCCACGAATTGTGTTGAGGCAATTTCACCGATTCGCGGGGCCACTCTAGTAACCAACCGAATCTAATGGTCACTGCTAGCTGCCTAGGCTGGCTAGAGAGCAACAGCTTGCAGTTTAATATTAGTTACCTACCTCTTCGTCGGAGGAGCACATGCTCGCCATTCTTAGCTTTTTAGCGATAAGATGCTCTTCGCGTGGCAAAGACGTGAGTCTCTTGTGCTTGATATCACGACGGCCCGCACACCAGTAACTGTACCAGGCGTCGCACCAGGTCGCAAGCAACGCGTTCCTGCTGGCAGATTCCGCTGTTGATGCATGGCGGCGCGGGAACCAAGAAAGAGTCATGCTAGTATTGATTGTGTCGGCGTTTGAAGACGACTGCTACCACGGCTTGGCTAACTTAGTCAGGTTTGCAATATAATTACAATTTTTAATGAAGCAATACATTTTAGTGGGTATATAGGAATACTAGTTAATCGTACAGATTGACATCTTCTACTTGAAACCTTAAGCAGCTGTACCATCACGCACTTTAGCTGTACTATAGGGCACTTTCATGCTCCGTCCTAATTGCCAAGCTTATGGCAATGAAAAACTGAAATTTAAATTTTCATGTTAGGACAACCTACTTCACATTTATTTGCATGGTCAGTTAAAGACCTCGTGCCTGCTTCCATGAATAGGCAAATCCCGCTGCTCCCGCATCCAAATCTACAGTGACTCATATGTCAAGAAATACATCAGCAGCTCCAAGCCTGAAAGTAGATGCATGTTTACAGACGACGGCACTTCCATTGTGGCTTTACAAGTTTTTAAAGTATCGCAGATAAGCATATTTACGTTAATCTGTCCATGCGTTGATTAATCGGTTCCTGGCAGAGAACCACTTGACGATGCGTTCTAGTATGTAGCTGCATTTTCCACAGAAATTGAGTCGAAATTTTGTAGTAACGTCAGGAGAGTTTTCTATTAGAATTCTACTCTATCGACTTTTTGCCTGGAACAAGATTGCATGTAAGGAAAGTCTTAAAAATGTATCATTAAAATCGTAAATATAAAGAACGGTCAAATTACTATTTGTCAGGCTTAATATATCTCTCCGGCCAAACTCAATCCTTTTCTATATCTAGGACAAGTAGTAACGGTTGTCCAAGCTGCAGATAAACAAGATACTTCTAACAAAGCTTGGCTGAGGCTATAATGCTTAAGCACGAAATCTAGTGTCATGTAGGAAAGATTTTTTGAAAGTCCTGTCAATTAGTCCGTAAATTGCAAAAATTCTTGGTGGTAAGGTGAGCTGATGAGGACAAAGGCACATTTTTATCGTTTTCTTGTAAAAATAAATGTTTCGGGATGGACCTGCACTTAGCATATGCTTTTTACGGGCAAGTAATTTGCCCTGAGAGGAAATACGTTGCCTAAGTTCTGTATTTGTGCTGATTTCGTGTCATACACTAATTTATAATTTAATTCAAGCTAAATATTTACATGCCTATAACTTTGTGTCTCAGGGAAAATATTTACTCGAATTCTGTAAAATGCAAACATGCCATTCATACCTCTTTGGCGATTCACTTTTCCATGATCGCAGTGGTATGTATGACAGCTTTCGCACAGTAACGAGCTGAATTGAGTTGAGACAATTGAACATCTCAGTGATCAACAATCACCGGAGAATTTAAACTTAGTAACTCCAAATAGAGTTGCATAAGCAAGAGATACACTACTGATCTGGATGGATCTACCACAGAGCTTCATGCGAAGCAAATCAGTACACGTCAATTTCAAATGAAATTCTTTGAAACGGCAAAATCATTTAAACTATGTATCTCAGAAGAGCTTTTTCTTCTATACATATCTAATACAGTCCTGGCAGATATGTAGCTTGTGGCATAAGCTATGAAAGCATGAGAACTATCGTTGTAATATTATTGTATTAATATAATAGCATTGTAATATAGTCGTTAATAGGAATGTAGACACTGTAGCAAAAAGGCTTGCACCAAAAATGGACAGAGATGTTGATTTATACTTTTTAAATAAGGCGCGGATCTAACCTAATGCATGATTCTCTTTTTTAGTGACTACAGCGGATGGAAAAGTTGTTAGGTTACCATTTTTTAACCTATTTCATTATTACTGGTTGGGAATCAATAGTGACCAAGATTTTGGAACTATCAAGGTAACCTTCTAGCAAGGTCACAGTTGACGAAATGCACTTGCTCTATTGTAAAAGTAAATTTATATGTGCCCCAATTATAAATTATATTTGAAATTAGCAACGACATTGAACACTTTTGTTGTTGATGTTTAGAATGTTTGGTTTTGTGAGTTGAATGAATTTCTGAGAAAACGGGAAGAGTAAAACGCAGGAGCGTTTTCTCACATGCATCATTATTTCTACAAAACTGAACGCTGCAGCCTTTGCAAGAAAATTGTGGAGATATTAAAACCAGTATCTCAAGACCAATCCAATACGTTAATGAATGCTCGCAAAATAAATGAAGTCTCTGGATTGATTCGAACTTGTTGTCCCATGGAATGCGTTTGAAGAATAAAATTCCTTCTATTTGAAGTTGCATCGTCAGGTCAGTGATTACAATGGCATAATTTTGGCATTCATATGTATACTTTAATCTGATAGAATATTTGAAGACAACTGACTGCAGGTCTGATTGATATACGCGGCTTGTAATTATTTTCAATAAAAGCGAGTTTGATTGTCGCATTTGCCAATAAAGCATCATGCTGCGATTACATTCTAATCCGTCACAGAATAAATAAGACTGAATTCCCTGCCATGCTTAGTTAGAGTAAGCCAGCTTGTTAATAAAGACGTGATGCACTAAGTTAGGTTAGCTGGTGTTCATTGAGAAAGGTCTGAAAAGGATGCGACCACGAACAGCATTCACTTTCTTGCAACCTGTTAATAGGAGGTACAGATAAACTTTGTTAATTGAGGTCTATTTTAATTTAAATATCATTAATTGATTGAATTTTTTGTGACTTTTTCAGGAATTAATTCGCCTATTTGAAGTGAGATTCAGCTAGTCAAAATCTACTTTTGAATTCATTTTCTGGGATGGGGGTATTCTTTAAAATATTAGTGTAGTCAGGTGGTCATGAGGTGGGACGACTAATTATATTGGTAATTGTGGTTTCTTTGGGCTATAGAGCTATTCAATTGCAGTAGTAGCTTGTTTTGACCAGAATGGCAAAGATATAAACATTGCTTTGGGCAAGAATAGCAAGAATATACAAATCGTTGGTCGAAAGCCCTTTAAAAAGAGAACCACAATAATATTTACATATTTCTTGCGCTTAAAAATTTGTAATTGTGTAGTTGAACTTTCTTCTTCTTGTGGTGTTGGATGTATTTTTGATTTATGATTGACTCCAACAGTATCAGAGCTTATTTTACCTCGGGATTCATAGCCTATTCCATTCCATTCGCAACTGTTTGCCAAGTATTTTCAAACTGTACAAGTGGTCAGCAACCCCTAATTTACCAACGGCTGTTCAATAATAACACGAATACTGCGCTTCTAAATCAAATTTTCTATATGCCTCCATAATTACCGGCGTCTATTCTAGGCTGGGTCATCAATTTAGCACCGAGATCCTGGATCCAAGGATTTATTTAGACCTGTCAACGACGACCGTGCTTGCTCAAGCAATATTATGTAAAAACTTGCATTGTGTAACTAGCTTTTCATATCGGAAAACTTACACACACTTTGAGGTGGCTTAGTTTCAAATTTCCTCATTTTCTAACGTTTGATAAATGATATACATATTTTTCAGAGGGCTGGTTAGGAATCACTAACGTTTACTTGTGCCTGAAGCTGTCGTAATGCATTTACATCATAGTTACAAGTGCAATTTTAAGCGCAAATTCTCTCGTATATAATAAGTAATAAAAAATGCATGAAATCCTGAACTTCTGTAAAACTTTCACAGCCTAATTCTCCTGAACACATCTTTCAAAAATTCAAGCATTTGACTATCTGGTTCGCTGCTGAGACTATGAATAGACAGTGCTGTGAGTGGATTATTGACTTTTCGCTTTTTAGAGAATTAAAACATGCATCATATTGATAATTATTTTGATAAATATCGGAACCTGCTTCCTTTCTTCTACGGCAGGACTGAATTCAAAAATTGCTGTCGACGTGACAAGCACTCGCCACGATGACACTCGGGTCGTGGAACTAAATACAATCCCAATACGCGTTAAGCGATGAACTCTGAAGTTCTTTTTATGCTAATGCTAATGCTGCTTTTTTTCCCTAGCTGCAAACCCCATCTTCTATCACCGACAGGAAAAGCACAGGTAAACGTAATCTCATCCAGACCCTAACAGAAAAATTTTAGCCAAAGGAATTGATACGATTTTACTAACCACAAGCCTATGTGACTACAACCTTACCCAGTATCGTAGCTCGGGAGTATCACAGGGGCTCACTCTTTACGACTCCGTTTCGTGTCATTTTCATTCCCTTGGAGATTATATGTATTGCTACTGCAGGCAATGGTCAGAGATATTAATGTTGTGCTGCCACTCTGCAAATGAGATCACTTGAATAGCTCACTTTTTTGGCTAAGGCACTTTTGACTGTAGAATAGCAGTGTACAACCCACTCCGCAGCACAAAACCTGCAAGTATGTAATGCTGTTTACGATTTTTTTTCTTCGTTGGGATTTACATGCAAATTTATTGTACAACTTTCAGATATTTTGTTTGAAAAATAATAGCTGTCAATGTGCAATATTGTTATAACTTTTGGCATTTTCTCAGCTAAACTTAATTTTCAACTAAGCACACTGGCCACCATCGTAGCATGTCGATTTAAGCAGTGAAATTTGTATATTTGAAACTATTCTACATATACAATTGAAGAAATTTTCTATTGTAATCAGTTTTTAGCGCATCATCGATTTTTTCCAGAGCCCAGTCAATTTGAGATTTCTTGTCAAATCCTATGTTAGTTTCTGATTAATTTTGTTTTGAGTTTGTATCAACAATAGCAATGCTATTCCCGTTTGGATGAACTTTGCATGTTTTTATAAACTAAAAATATTTATTATTTCCTTGAATACGAATAATACTAAGCTTAATTATTACTTAATAGCTTAATTCGTATTATGTTTTCATTTCTATTTTTCCAATAGAATGTTTCACTTAATTTACCGACGCATTATTTACTTATTATTATTTCGGTTGTTATTTCATTAATGTACTGAGTAATTAGGTCTTAAAAAATTAACATCCAATGCAAGAAATTATAAAATCAAACCTTCCTTTTAAACAAATCGAGTAGTCTCTACGTCGAGCAAATGTAAAGTGCCTAGAAGGAGATTGAGTTCTCTGAGAGTGCCTTATAAAATGGATTACTGTTATTAATATTGTTGTTTCCAAGTATGGGCTAAAACGTAAGCAGTTACGTCACTGCATCGACGTACGAACAAAATACACCTGCTTGGGTGTTTCTAAAGGCTGATGAATATCATTATGTGGCTGTAGGAGAGCATTTAATAGCATGTGGCAAGTATTCAGAGAGCAGCCAAAATAGTCAAGGTCTTTAAAATTAGCAGGACTGATTGCAGTATTTATAAATTTGGTTCAACTTTGACTTAGTAGTAAGATATACTTTTTGATCTAGCCACATGCTCCCTGCGTGATATGCATGCTGTTGGACGGGAAATAGTCAACTTACTTTACTGATATCAGTTTATTGAGTTTTTCGCTGAGAAAATACAAATCAGTAATGAAGCTTTACTTACGAGTACAGATAGTAGACATTTTGAGGGTTTGGGTACGCGGAGGGTACTAGCCTAGCATAAATAGTGCTGTGGTAGGGAATACATATTAATATTATTGGCAGTCTCACATTTGTTTCTTGACCTAAATTATACCTTTAATCAGCCAAGTGGCCTTTTAGCGAAATGCATGAAATCCAGTGAGATTGAAAGGGTGGCAGACTCTGCTTAAACACAAGGAAAACATTGGACGGAACCGGGATAAGTACCACATGACTTTTTACTTGGCTCACTTCTTTCCAGTACTTAGACTGATCCTTTTGCCAATTAATCTCAAAGTGTAATTTGTCTATTTTGCTAATAAGGAGATCGCATGACTGTACCCAAGCTTTAATCTCTCCAAGCCTTCAAGCAAGTCAAAGGCTTACAATAAACGTGCATCGTGTGTTGCTGAAATCTGCCTGTGAATGGAAATCAACCCACTTAAAGACAATGAGAGAGAAACAAGTATAACAATTATTAACTAGCCAGAAATCACACAAACGTTAATAATGTCCGTTACCTAAAAGTCGAACTGGCCAGAGAAATGTATCTCCCTCTGTAACTCAGCGAAGCCACATTGACTATTGGGGCGTTACACGATAAGGTTTTGTCTTGCCCACTCACAGCCGTGCGGGTTTCGCTACGAATTTGGTAGACGCCATACTTCATCTTACGCAACAAAGAGAGAGCGAGAAGCTCGGCTGATATAGCAATGCAGTTGAGTTAGAGAGACGCACGGAAGTAGCTATTAAGGACTGCTCGAAAGAATGCACCGCAGTCCACAGCAGGAGAGCAGTTGTCATAGCGTAAGAGCTGTGAAAGTGAATTCAACGCTGCAGAAGCTGCAGAGCAAAAGCTTCGGAAACCAACGGTCTTTAGGCGGAGGAGAGAAATAGATCATTTATTTTCCCTCCGCGAAGCACGTTAGGGTACGCGTAGACTGAAACTGGTGCAGCGGTCCAGTTAGGTTCGGAGAAGCCAGCCGCCGCGGACCTTGTGGGTCAGTGTGAGAACTTTACACTGTATTCGTGAAAAAACAAGCAGCCATTTAAGCTCTTTCAGCAATTATACGCATGATCAAAACTCCGTGATTTGAAGACAAGACTTGCAGTCGTATTCATCGGCAGCTGAGGTGACCTAGTCGCTTTTTTCCGTCGCCCAGCCAAGAGGACTACACAACCATCTAGCTGAGAGAGAAGAAAGGAGTTATTCAAAGTTCTTTAGAGCCACCGCGGAATATAGGTTCTAATCTTAGACAGGGATCTGACGTGACGGCTAGCTGTTAAACCTCTCTTTAAAATCTTTTAAAATTTAGTCGGCTTTTGAAGGGAACACCTGTATTCCACCGTATAGGTGTTATGGCAGCACAACAGCATCACATATTGAAAGAACGAAGCCTTGTAGTCAAGCAACAAACGTTAGGTTTCCTATGAGCTGACGTTACGTTTCACCGTCGTGTAGTTAATGGGGATGTTTAGACGTCCAGCATGAAATATCCTAGCTTATAATGCCAAAACTACACAACGCAAAGGTAGACCCTAAGCAGCTTGACAGCAAGTAACAGCTTACCAATTCATGCGTGTTAAAGTACTTGTATTCTGACTTGCCAAAAGTGGGTAGAGCGAGGTACTTCCCTGAAGCTGGTTGAGGTGAATAACTAGTTACTTGTAAACATAATTGTTGTAAAACCTGCTGAATGGTTTTTAAATCCCGTGCCTCTACTGAGACTGTGTAATGATCAAGACGAATATTCTCTTCTTTTAAGGCACCATGCCAATTAATATTTATCATTAGTATTATAACTGTCTGAGTCAGATTGAAATGAAAGTGTAACACTGCATGTATAGGAAAAGGCTAAACCATTCCTGATTAGAGTAATTTAGGGTTAGCTCTACACGTCATCAAACACCCCGATGATTTATTTTCTGCAATATATGTTATAGATAGGCATAGCAAATTTTACACAGTCAGCATTGATAAAATCCTCATATGGAAAATGTCAACTAAGATCGTTGGGTATTCCACAAAGTTTAATGTACTTAAGGAGATATCCGAATAATAGCAATATCTAGCTGAGATCGAAAATTGAAACTTCATTCCTACGTAGAAAGCTTTTGCAGAAAGTGTTAATGTGCATTCTCACTTTGCCCTTATATTCAACCGTGATGTTGTCCTTGTTACAAGTAGCAAGGTATTTTATCCGCTGCCTACTTCAAAAGACGATCGAATTGAAAATTGTACATGAATTTGCTCCATGCATCAGCACCTTCGCTTTAGTCATTGCCGTTTTCTATTTTTAAGAGTGTGTATTACAAAAAATGGTCACACTAGGCCAGTATAAACCGAGCCCACTGTACTGGCCGCCTGACATTGTGTGGTCAGACGAACGAACAATCATAAAGCCAAAACTGAAGCTCAGACTTGCCCAGCAATTTTAGAGGTAGAAGACATTTATCACCCCAAAACGGCCATGCAGTTCTGTTCATGGAAGCAGGCGACGTCAGTTCTAAAAATAAACACGGGCACTAGTTTTAACTGCAACCACCAGTAATTAGGGAAAAAACTGCTTTCACACATTTACTAACCCTCCGATCGTGCATTTACTAACCGTTCGATCGATTCGCTTCTTTTAAAGCGAATTTACAGTGATTAGAAAGAGGTTAAGTTCTCTCCCAAGTGCGAAATATCAAATTTATTATTTTAATTAGAATTCATAATCAGGCTGGATCAACCTACAAATAACTAGGGTGACTTTATGCCGAACTCAAGTAATAATAATAACAATAACAATGCACTTAATAAAGCGCCCTCAGAGAAGTCAATCTCTTTCTAGGCGCTTTACATATGCTGCAAAGGGAAACGCAATTGAATGGTGAGTAATATCATGCTTGATAAACAACATGAATAACATGATTAGGGGCTACATGCACAGGGTCAGCATGCAAACGTGGTTAGTGGCAGTATGCACGGTGTCAGCACCCATAACCACATCAAGGACGAACCACAGGGACCCACTAAATGCTGTCCTAAATAGGTGTGTCTCTAAGTTCTTTTTAAATTTGGTCAAGTCAGGGGTTGTTCTGATGCAAGTCGGGAGGGAGTTCCAGGCTTTGAGAGCATACGAACTAAATGCACGGTCTCCAAAGGATTTGAGGTTTGTACGAGGTATTTGAAGACTGTTGGATTCCGAAAAGCGGGTGGTACGATGCTTGGCCTGATGGGGTAGTATATCTGAGAGATAGGCTGGAGCCACAGAATGAAGTGACCTAAAATTGAGCGACAAAACCTTGGAACCGATCCTTTCCTTGACTGATAGCCAGTGCAGGTCAGCGAGAAGTGGTATGATGTGGCAACTGTCAAGCTTACGACAGACAAGCCCAGCTGTGGCGTTTTACACCAGCTGTAATCACCTGATTGCACATGCCGGTACGCCAGCAAGCAGTCAGTTACAGAAATCAAGACGAGATTTCACAAATGCATGGACCAACTTAGACGTGATATCCTCATCTAGATAAGCCCGAATTTTAGCATTGTTATGTAGCTAAAAGAAGGCAGACTTTACTTGTGGAGCGGATGTGGTCGTCTAACGAGAGGTCAATTTGGAACATGACACCAAGATTTCGAGCTGCTGGTTAATAAAAATGTAGTGCTAGATAAGGTTTATCTGGCTTAAAGGCCGGATTTAGTCATCGTCCGTGTTAACACTTTCTGGCGCAAATCCATCACGGCTAAGTGCTGCAGATGCAACACGTCTGGGAAATAAAGTCGCAGTTTTAAAATCACACTAAGAAACGTGCGATGCAAAATCAGGCACACTAACAGTTAGCTCTCAGCTAAAAGCAAAAAGCGGCCGAGAGATGGCTCAAGCTTCAAAAAGTCGTTAGTCAGGATACTAATTGGTCAAAGTACCTCTTTAGTGAGTGGGAAGAAAACCGAGACAACTCAATTTGGCTACTGATCAACCAATAAATAGCTAGGGGGCCACTAGGGCCGACTGGAGCACTAGCAAGGCATTAGCTGGCTTAAAGGCCTGAGTTTCCTAGCTCTGATTTATATAAAGGCATTCTGTTAATAAAGATGCTATGCGATAATTTAAATTAGCTGGTGACTATTTAGGATGATCAGAAAAGGTGAAGGACTACTGCAGTACTGAACAAGAATATCATTACATTTTCTGGTTTACTCTTGATTGAAGGGGCAGTATAAATTTGTTTAGTGCTGCTAATTTTGATTAAAATATCCGTAACTAACTTGAATTTTGTCTGCATTTTCCAGTAGCTGGCTTAGCGTTTTGCCTTGCGAATTATGTTTTCTTATTTTAATTTTACCTCCTTTTTTCTGGATGACAGGAGTCTGATCATTTTACATATTAGTGCGGTCATGTTGTATAATTTTAAACTATAGTAGTAGTTGGTTTTAGTCTTCGGCTGAAAATGCTCAATGTGCACACAGTTTGTAGAAAGCTGTGAAAATGAGAGCCTAAATAACCTTAACAGACTAAGCCCAGTTAAAAAGCTGTAATTTTGCAGTTCATTTCGTGTCTTGTAATGGCGGTGAATGTTGATTGGATTTCTGTCAGACTCCAGTGGTACCTGAACGTGTTTTACATCGAGATGACAGCCTATTTTCATCTTTTTTCTACAACTGTTTTCCAAATATTTTGAACTTGTGCAAGTGATCACAAGCCATTTGTATACTACCAACCACCGAATAATATTATGGATACCGCATTTCTAAGCCAATTTTATTCTCTTCTCACAATCACCGGCGTCTTACCATTCGATAGATATTCCTTTGCAGTAAATATAAAGCACCCACAAAGAGATTTAATTCTCCCAGGGCGCTTTATAAAATGCAGTAGTGTTTGTATTACTATTACCTCTTTCTAGGCTGCGTCCTCAGTTAGGAAGCAGGAAGGTTCCGAGGATTTATGTGGACCTCTCGATTACGATACAACGCGACCAATTTAATAGCTTCTCGTATCGTAAAACTTGCTTGCACTTTTCAGCAGACCCTATCCAAATTGTATCCTTTTCTACCATTTGATAAATTGTATATGTAACTGCCAAAGGGCTGTGTGGTAATCGCTAACGTTTTCTTGATTCTAAAATTGACAGGGTGCATTTAAATTAGAGTTGAAAGTGCAATTGTAGGCTTAAATTGTCTTGTACATGAATACAAAAATCTGTGTATACCTGCACACTGATTCACTGTTGAGCGTCCGTAGCTAAATGCTACGAAGCACGTCTTTCACAAATCCAAGTATTTTACTATGTTGTTTACTGCTAACGCTATGGGAAGACATTGTTAACATTGAATTTTTGCATTCTCGCTTTTTGAAAGATTGAAAGCTGTATCGTAATGAGAGGTAGTTGAATTATTGTACGACCTTGGTTTCCTTTTTGTACGGTAGAACGGAATTACATAACTGCTTCGGATGCCACGGGCACTCGCGATTATGACACTCATATTGTATTACTGAATTTAATGTCAATACGCTCTAAAAAAAAGCGTAAAACATTTCAAATGAATGTTGAGCATGCTACCACTCACACATTCAATCGTGCTTCCTTTGCCCCAAACGAAATGTGCCTCGAAATAGATTATTTTCCATTAAGGCACACAAATGTTTTATTATTGCTTGTCGTCAATCTGAAATTTCAAATGAAAGTCTAACGCCAGTTTTAAGAAATAGGCTAGACTGTTTCTGATGACACTCAGATAGGGTTTGCTCTACGTGTAATTAAACATCCGGTGATGTAATTTCTGCAAGCTTGGATATGTATAGCACATCTTGCATGGTAAATCTCCGATAGAAAACCTCATATAGAAAACTTGAATAAGGGCCACTAGCTATTCCATAAAACTTGTAAGGTTCCTTACTAAAGTGCGAGCCTTACAGGTACCCAGCTGAGATCTGTAGTGAATATTTATTTCATGAGTAGAATGTTTAGTAATAAGCGCTTATTTTAGTTTATCTTAATCCTTATATTCAGCCATGATATTTACCTGTCTACCAGAATCACGGTATTGTATCAGCTATTTACTTACAAATTTGGTCGAATTGAGAGTTTCTCGTGATTGTGCTCTAAGTATTAGCACCTCCGTTTCTTACCATTACCGTTTTCTACTTTGCAGCAAGTGTATTACAACAAATGGTCCGATACAAGCGGCATACACATTCATTTGGTTGGCAATGTTAGAGTTTATGGTAATGATAGGTGCTGTCGCTGGTACTTCACTATAAATGGACAAGAATGTGTCAACCCAGGTTCTATTGGTGGAGTTTCATATACAGTTCCGGCTGAGGACTATCACAGCCCTGGAGTCAGTAAGTGTACCACGTGTATTAACCAATAATTCTTTGTCGCCTCTACATGATTTTCTGAAAATGTCACACTTTTGTTGCAGTTGATGGCGTTTGCTATGGATACCAAGCTGGGATGCATACTATAGAATACCAAGTCGGTCCATGTACTGACAAGGTTCTGGGTGATTGTTACACTGGATGGCTCTCCACAACTAATCTCATAGTAGACGAAGTACAACCAGATGGTGAAGTGCTTTGTCCTGGCTCACTGAACTGCTGACAAAACCTGTAATTTGCAAATTCCAAGATAACTTAAGCGATTTGCATGATATTGTGTTCACCGCCGAAGAGTTTAATGGAATGTTAAGTTCCCAAGCACTTCTACCTCTACTAACTGTATGAACAAAACGTTTGAATGCATTGTTACCTGCTCAGCAGTACAAAGTTATGTAATTCATATGATAATACAGCGATTGATGATACCTTAGTCGTAAGTTTATATTGAGCGGTAACGTTTATATTGGAGCTGCAACGGAAAAGCAGAGTAGAAGGTAAGCAAGATGCTGAACACTGAAGGATTTGGGGCTATAAGGCTCTCCGCTTTATCGTAACTGTATACTGGGCTACCAAGCTTGGTAGATTTGATCGATGTCGAAAATCAATTATGCAATACTAAAACGGAATTGAAATCAAGGTTTATGAATTTTGTAATACACTCACATTTCTTAACAATTTAATCAAGATATGTTCTACGTTTGTGTCAGTGACTTTTGATTTTGAACTCTCAATCCTTGCTCATTCATTGAACCGAGACTTGGCTCTTGGCTAACTTGACAACTCTATGGATAGTAAGACTACTATGGTTAATTCAGTTTAACTTCCATTTCTGTGAAAGTAAAAACCATTTACTTACTAAGCAAAGGTTTTCTTAATTAGTTTGAGAAAAAATGCTGCAAAGCTTTATACAATATGGTAACCCTGCTTTACTATTAGTTTGAATTCCTAATACTGAAATATATTCTTTTTTTTACATGGTCTCACATGTATTAATTATTCGCTCTGAAAGGCTTTTGAGGTTTTATAAAAGTGAAAATTTAGATAGTTAAGCTTCCTAAATAAAAATTACATAGTTTAACCCACTTGACGCTTGAATAATTAGGTAATACTAAATTTTGCGTATCTCAAATGTCACTAAAATCTTTGACGAGACAAAAAGAGAGCTCAGATTTATGAACATTTAAACTGAAAATAGAATCAAATGTCCGTCTTATGTTGCACCATCTTACCAAACCATCGAGTATTTTAGATGCGCACAATAGAAAGACTGAAAATTAGCGAGGGTTCCTCGCATTAATAGTGGAAAAAGGAAGAACAGCGAATCCATGTTGCTCTTTGACCATCGAAAAACATCGACAATGTCTCTTGTTTGCGGAAATTCAGGCTGTACACTCCATTGCTACAAAAACTGCTTTGCGTAAATCCTCAGGCGTAAAGAGAACCTCCAGAAATGTGCCACAGAGCCCTCGATTTTTAAGCATGCACATAGCGAGAGGAGATTATTCGCACCCTGTGCTGAGCAGTGTGGTTGCATTTACAACTGTAACTTTTCATCGACGCTACGTTTACTATTTTCGGCTCTGCCACAGTAGGTTTTGAGAATTCAGACTCCAACCTTTTAATCGTTTCGCGACAAAGACGCCAAATTAAAAAA
The DNA here is from genome assembly GCA_009760855.2 of Cristatella mucedo. Lineage (NCBI taxonomy): Eukaryota > Metazoa > Bryozoa > Phylactolaemata > Cristatellidae > Cristatella > Cristatella mucedo. The sequence continues at coordinate 79,005 of WPIO01000003.1, read as the reverse complement.
AAATTAAAACCGCCCGACAAGCAAAAAATATTGAGCGACACTTTTTAGCTACTTACCCAGATTTGCTGCAGCTAGTAAGTTTAGGATGACCCTTCAGCAGGCTGTGATAAGCCTTCGTTCTAACAAGAATGTCGGCAGTGTTCTAATGCAATTTTCCAATTATCTCATGTTGTGGTAAGTTATTTTCGTCTCCTTGGTGGTAGATAGCAGACGGGTGGCACGGTATCTTTTTTTAATGTTTACTCTGTCACGTCGCACTGCCGAGAATCGCAGCACTGACAAAAACATTACATACTAGCAACGACCGGTTGTCTTGTAAACAAAAAGCAGAGCGTCGACCTAGCGACGTTCGCTGCACTGCCATTCCCTCTGTACGCCAAAAGAGCAAGGTATCAAACGTTCTCTTTTCATACAGCGGGCTCGAGATTCACGCGTGATGCTTGCATATCGTGCTGTCACCTGCTGTCTGTAGCCTGCTTTGGTGAATTCTAGATGCAGTGACATTCGACGACGATTTGTAATTCCCTTGCGTCGGCTCACTGACCTTTGGTCGCCCACACTGTGTGCTGCAGCCTGCTATAACGCAGAGCTTCTAACACACGGTTTCTTTAAGGTCATGCACTGAGCATAGGCATCACGCGAAGGTGTTGGCAGAGGTAATGCAGTGGAGTTAGCATCAACTCGGGGCAGATGCGGATATGCTTCTAACTGGCTAGAATGAACACAAAAGCTTGGTGTATCTTAAGGCTGTCAGTCAAATAATAAGCTCAATTAAGCAAAGCATTGGAATTTAAAGTGACCGACTCTGATGCACAGGAAGGAAATCGACAACCACGTGGGCTGCCAAACAGCAATTGCTGGCATTTCAGGCTGAATCTGCACCGAGAGAGAGAGAGAGAGAGAGAGAGAGAGAGAGAGAGAGAGAGAGAGAGAGAGAGAGAGAGAGAGAGAGAGAGAGAGAGAGATATATATATATATATATATATATATATATATATATATGTATATAAATAGAGAGAGAAAGAGAGACAGACAGACAGAGAGACAGACAGCTTTCGCGCTTTTTCAGCTATATTATGAACGCTGACATATTTAATTCAGTTTTACCAAGATAGTTACCGAGTACAGGAGGTAGAAGATACTTAAGTTGAGAACGTAATGGCATCCGCAATGGCTTCCGCACGTATTTGCTGGCATTTCAGGCTGCCATTGATAGCATACGGCTAACATCTTCGCTTAAATCTATTTTGAATGGCAGTAAGACTCTTACACCTCTTTCATACCGATTCAGTCAACGGGTTTGATGAAAGTGGCATTGTTGCAACCTGGATTGTGAAATTTGATGCTTTAGCACGACAGGAGAAGGTTGCAGATCTTGTAAATTCCTCACTTCAGTTCCAGACCGTAGGTGCTGTCATGGTGTATCAGGAACTGAGCAAGAAAGAAAATGCATTATGCATAATGCAACCGCAGTGTGGCCGAGGATTTAGCTCGCTAGCCGGTGACCGCTAATGTTGCAATGTTGCAATTTTGAATTTAATCTTGGATTGCAAAAAACTGGAATTTCATCACATCAATGTGTGCACGACGATAATCAGAATTTCTAAAAAAAATAATTCCAGGTCCTTCCTGTCTAAATGTGAGGCTTCAAAAAATTGTATTGCTTTCAAAACACGTCATGGCATTGAAAGGCTTTTAAATTAAACTTCTTTTAAGAGAGGATTTTTATCGTTATTAATAAATTCCTTGGAGCTCCGACGAGATTTGAAGTAAAAATCTAATGACGTGGGAAATTGTATTTTTTGATCTTGAAACGGGCTATATTTTCCAGCCGCATATTTTAACATCCTTATCTACATTAAAAGAAATGTGTACCTGAAATAGTATATAATGACAACAGACTCAGCTTAAGATGAATCTACCGTAATACACATGATTCTTTATCATCCACACATGACAACTCTTACGAATGTACCGATTGATCCTAAAAAACGGCTAAGGTTAATTTCAAAGTCTACGAGTGAAATCATATTTACTCTGTTAAAAAATGCAACTTGAAAATAATCTAATTCTAATTAGCAACCTGGTGTAGTGTCATACATTTGTCTTGTATTGACGGCGTTACATAGGGAGATCATGCAATTAAATTATTTGTAAGGAATAAATAATATTACACAGGCAATCTAAATCCTTAGATTACAAGCTGATTAATTATCATCTGCTGCACGCTTGGTCTTAACTCCTACGTTCTAACATTTAACTTTGAAAATCATCTTAAACTTAATATATTAAGATGAATAATACTCCAAGTTACTAAACTCACTATTCTGTCTCTGGGATTAAAAAAATACCGCTAATTTGAAAAGCTGCACCACCCTGACTCTGAGCTGAATATGGCAGAGTGCATACGAACATTGTAGAATGTCTTGAAAAAGCGTAACATTTTCGACAATGGGATGATTTAATGAATAATTTACTTTCATAAAAATTATAACCTAACCCAAGGAGCTCTGCACACATTTTCTAAAATTAGCGTAACGTTTTAATGATTATTAAAAAGCCTTTATTTAATATGAGCATTTCCTCTAGCCTTCGCAGTATTAGCACTCTGGTGTCATTGTTTGGTGGCAATCTTTGACCACTAACATCATAACATCATGAGAAAATCTGGAAGCACTGACATCATCAGGTTACCTTAATATTTAGAGGCATATACATGTTAAGGTACCCCGATTTTAAGTGTGAAGTAGGTACCTTTTATTATTTCACAGTCTTCCTTATATCGATGGTATCAGCACAGTTTTAGACCCAAAAATAAGAAATTTTGTTTTGAATTTAACAAGCACCGCATTGCACCAATTTAAAAAAAATTACGCATTGTGCCTGACAGACAACCTATTGAGTGCTCAGCTGTTGAGTTAACTTGCCGGTCTCTTAAACCTGACTTTCTGCTCTAAGCTATTCAGCCAATCAGGCCATTCATCACACTTGCTACTCTTCTGACGTATTTATCCTATTCGCACCTCTATAATAAAAAATCAAATAAAAATCCTAGCTGATTCAACTGCCTCTTTCTTATTTATTATTTCTTTCTTTCGTATCTTTCTTGTATTGCGACAGAAGAGTCTTTACGGCTATCACCACTGCTTGCACTGGTGATAAAGGATCGCCCACCACCAAGGAATCAAACCCACGACATCAGGACTGAGGTCGTGAAAGCAACCGCCTTACCCAGTGTGCCTTCACGGCTCACCAAGCTCCTAGGTTTCTCTGAATCATGGTTAATTCATCAAACCGAGAGTTGTCTCGCAGATAACGTGACAACTCTTAGGATAGAAAGACTTCTAATGTTAACTCAGATTAACTTCAATTTCTGTGAAAGTGAAATGCGTTTACGTTACCAAACATAAATTTTCTTAATTAATTTGTGAAAGAGTGTTCCAAAGCTTTGTACAAACTGGTAACCCTGAAATACTAATTCTTCTAATTCTTAATACTTAAGTGAATTTTATTTCATGGCCTCAAGTGTATTAATTGTTCGCTTTGTATGGCTTTTGATTTTCTAAACAAGAAACAAGTAAAAAGGTATATAGTATAAGCTTCTTAAACAAAAATTAAATGGTTTAACTCACTCGACATTTAAATAATTAGGTCATCCTACGGTTTGCGTATCTCAAAGTCACTTAAATTTTGGATGAGACAAAAAGAGAGCTCAGATTTATGAAGATTTACACACAAAATAGAGTCCAATGCCTGTCTTATATACCAATAACTTACCAAACCATCGTGCATTTCAGAGGCGCCTAAGAAAAAAGGGAACTAACTACTGAGGGTAACTCATAATCATAGCAGAAAAAGTAAGAACAGCGAATTTATATTGCTCTTCGACCATTGAGACGATGTCTCTTGTTTGTGGGCATTCAAGCTGTACCCTGCATTGCTACAAAACTGCTTTGCGTAAATCCTCAGGCGTAAAGAAAATCTCCAGTAATGTACCATACCGCCTTCGATTTTTGAACATGCTTAGCGAGAGGTGAATATTCGCATCCTGTGCTAAGCAGTACCTTTGCATTAACAACTATTTTTCGACGCCATCTTAGCTATTTCCGGCTCTGCCTCAGTAAGTTTAAAGTATTCAGACACCATCCTTTTAATACTTACGCAATGAAGATGCAGACGTTGAAAAGACACAATTAAAATCACCTGACCAGAAAACAAAGTTGGTGACACATTATAGCTATTTACCCGGAATTGCTGCAGCTAGTAAATTTAGGATGACCCTTCAGCAGGCTGTGATAAGCCTTCGTTCGAATAAGAATGTCCTCAATGTTCTCATGGAATGTTTTAATTATCGCAGGCTTTGGGTAGTTAATTTTGTCTTCTTGGTGGTAAATAGCAGAACGGTGGCAAGGTAGCGTTCTTTGAATATTTCCTCAGTCATGTCGCACAGCCTAGAATCGCACCACTGACGTAGAGCTGCCAAGCAAACAGGAGGTTGTCTTGTAAGCAAAATGCAGAGCGTCGACCTAGCGACGTTCGCTGCACTGCCATCCCCTCTGTACGCCAACAGAGTAAGGTAGCAAACGTTCTCTTTTCAGGCAGCGGGCTCGAGATTCACGCGTGATGCTTGCATATCGTGCTGTCACCTGCTGTCTGTAGCCTGCTTTGGTGAATTCTAGATGCAGTGACATTCGACGACGATTTGTAATTCCCTTGCTTCGGCTCACTGACCTTTGGTCGCCCACACTGTGTGCTGCAGCCTGCTATAACGCAGACCTTCTAACACACGGTTCCTTTAAGGACATGCACTGAGCATAGGCATCACGCGAAGGTGTTGGCAGAGGTAATGCAGTGGAGTTAGCATCAACTCCGGACAGATGCGGTATGCTTCTAACTGGCTAGAATGAACACAAAAGCCTAGTGTCTCGTTGGGCTGTCAGACAAATAGTAAGCTCAATTAAACAGCCAAAATTAAATTAATAAATTAAAATTAAACTTATATTATAACTTATAATTATAATTTAAAATTAAAATTAAAAATGATAGCTCAATTAAACAAGGCAAGGGAATTTAAAGTGACCAACTCTGATGCACCGGAAGGAAATCGACAACCACGTGGGATGCCAAACAGCTATTGCTTGCATTTCAGGCTGACATTGTCAGCTTACGGCTGACATCTTCGCTCGAACCTATTTTGACTGGCAGCGAGACTTGTAAACCTCTATCAATTACACCGATTCAGTCAACCGGTTTGACGGAAGTGGCATTGTGGCTACCTGGATTGTGCAATTTGATGCTTTAGCACGGCATCAGAAGGTTGAAGACCTTGTAAATTCCTGGCTTCAGTTTCAGGCCGTAGGTGCTGTCATGGTGCATCAGGAATTGAGGAAGAAGGAAAATGCACAATGCATCATGCAACGAAAGTCTGGCGTGGCGCGGGTTTTTAGCTTGCTAGCCTGCGACCACTAATGCTTTGCAATCGGTATTTTGAATTTATTCTTGCATTGTAAAACCAAATTGAATTTCATCACAATTTTTGCATGACATTAATCAGCATTTCAAAAAAATTAATTGAAGGTCTTTTATTTCTCAAATTAACTTGTCAAAATTGTATTGCATTCAAATATTGCAATTGCATTAAAAGGCTTACATATTAAACTTAAGTTAAGAGAGGATTTAATTATTTCCAATAAATATCTTGGAGTCACGAACATTTTTTGAAGTTTAAATATGGTGACGTGGGAAGACATATTTTAACGATCTTAAACAGGGGTATGTTTTGCAGTCGTAGATTTTAACATGTTTATCTGCATTTACAGAACTGTATACCTGAAATAGTATATACTGACAAAATATTCAAATCAACGTAAATGTATGGCAACACATACGATTCTTTATCATCAGCACACAAGACCTCTCTTTCAAGGTACTAATTGATCTGAAAAAATAATAACACTACGTTCATACTCTATGAGTGAAAATATTATATTATTTGCTACTTGGTATAGCTTCATTTATTTTTTCATTTATTGACGGCCTTATATATGAAGATTATTTTCTCAAATCTTTTTTATGGAATAAATAGGACTAAAGAGGCAATCTAAAACTTACACATAGTTACATATAGTTAAGATTACAAGCTCATTCATTCTCAAACGCTGTGTGCTTTGCCTTAATTCCAACGTTTCAACATTTACATGAAATATCATCCTTAAATTGATATATTAAGATGAATATTACTCTATGTTACCAAAGTCACTATTCTACCTCTGAGATTCAAAAAGTACCAGTAATTGAAAAGCTACACCTTCCTGACTCTGAGCTTAATCTGGCAGAGTTCATACCAAACATTGAGGAAAGTCTCAAAACAGCATGAACTATTTGAGGATTGGATCTTTTAACGAATAATTTACTCTCATAGAAAGTTTTACCTACCCCATGACCTCTACATTTATTTGCTTAAATTTGTGTGGATTTTTTATTGCGATCATTAAAAAGCCCTTATTATGAGCATATCCTATAGCCTTCGCAGTATTAGCACTCCCGTGTCATTGTTTTGTGACAATCTTTGAGCATTACCATCATAACATCATGAGACGATTTTGGAGCACTAACATCATCAGGCTAGCTTAATACTTAGAGGTATATACATGTTCTGGAACCCCGCGTTTAAGTGCAAAGTTTTATCACAGTTTTTATCACAGTTTTCCTCATATCGATGCTGTCGGCATAAATTCAGACCCTACACATAAGAAAGTTTGTTGTTAATTTGACAGCCACCGCATTACACCGATTATAAAAAAGCGACGCATCGTGCCTACCAGACAACTTAACGAGTGCTCGGCTGTTGAGTTAACTTGCCGGTCTCTTAAACGTGACTTTCTGCTCCAAGCTACTTCACCAATCAGACCATTCATCACACTTGCTACTCGTCTGACGTAGTTATCTTATTTGCACCTCTATCAAGCTTCAAACTTGATACGACTCTGCGTTCATTTCAAAGCCTCAAAGCTCATTCACTACCACGACTCACTACTACGACTTTACTTCTACGCCTACACTACTACGACTTTAATTTGAACCTTTAACGGGCGTGCATCAGCATCTCATCCTGCTGCTAATGAGCTGCTGGGTACTATACTCTTGCAAAGTAAATTGGCAGCTTATCTTACTGCCTCTCAACCTATTTGAAGTATTTCACTCTTTGGCTAGACATGGTAATGCTTCTCATTTTGCAATACACTCTTCATGTCTAGTTTCTTATTTTTCTTATTTTTTTTATCCATGTTAGTGCAAACCTCTATTCCCTCTGCCCTGATGGCACAAAAATAAGTATTGTATGAACTCATGGCACGACTTTTATCAAAGACTTTACATATCAAGGATAAAACAACGTATCTGCTCTTCAGTTAAGGTTTTCGGGTAGCTGCCAGAATCGTCACGTGTTTTCACCTCCTGTCTAAGGATTTGCCGGTTGATCGAACTAAGCGAAGTTCTTCCAGTGTCCGGTGCAAGTAGCTTTGAAATAAAAATCATTCCTTATTTGGTACAATACTTAATATCACCTTGCCCTTGTTGCTACGACCCTTGAATTGTTTTGTATCACAATAGGCTCAGGTTCATTCTTTTCATGCACTATTTGAACTTTCTGACTTCCATACTTATCTTTATTTATTGGTAGAGAGATTACTTTTGCTACACCACGTGCACAAAAAAGGCTAACACTTAAAGTGCGAAATTAAAAGTCGCAGCACGTTTTCCTATTCAAATGTTTTTGAGTTGTGATTTTCTAATTTGGAAACGCAATCCCAATCACACCAATGCTTAATACCTTCACGAATTGATGGTCCTAAACAGAAAGCTGAGCAAGAGAATATGTGAAAACAGTTTTTCTGATGGCGAGGAAAAAGGTTAAAAGATCACTTGTGTTGGTGTAATTTAGGGTAATTAATCTTTACAAGTATCCGGCCTTCATGCGGTCATTCCCAGGAACTACGAAAGATACGAAGTCGGAGTTGTCTTCCACCTAAAGCAGAATTTATCTGTAACCCAATAGTACCTCCAAATATCGATCGTTGGTGTCACTCTAATTTGTCTATTGCAACACCTGAACAAGTAGCTATTTGGGTTGTGCCGCCCGAGAAGTACAAGATCAAAATCTTTGTTGACGTATCAATCTGGACCGTCCCAACATAATTTAATGCTGTCGTTTCGAATCACACAACAACCAAAGTGAGCGGTTCTCTGGTAGAAAAATCATTGCTAGTGCTGGAAAAGAGTAGGATTTGCTTATTATTGACCGTTATTGATCTCAATGGCTTGTTATCGATCAATAAGCATTCGCTAGCCAAGACTGCGTCTCAATAACCAAGATTCAACCCGAATGAGCAACTGTGCTATGAAAAGCTATTACTGTGCTCTGCAGGAGACGTTGCAATGGCGTCTTTGAGGCTTGTTGTGTACGCGTTCATGTTGCTTTGGTCTGCAGCACTCGGTTCTTTCTCCGAACTCAGACATTGCAATCAAGGTATTAGCAATTCACATCATGGACTACTAACCAGTTTGCCGGAAGGTAGAACTGTCATGAGAGTACGGAGTCAAATAGAATTATGCTTTGCCTTCTGTATGCAAAAGGGGCATTTGTTTCCAAGCTTACAACAACTCGACCTCAGGTAAAACAATTCCCAAGATCCAGAGTTCAGTTTTGTGGTAAGGTAATCCAGTGTTTATAAAAAGGACGTAGTCTGGCAAGTTAGCTGTCTCGGCTGGTCGCCCACGTTCTTTTAAAAGTATTCTTGCAGTGGCCTGTGATTGAGCATTGTCATACATAAAGCATCCCCAAGCCTGGCTACAAATAGGGCAGGCGGGGCTCAGACCTTGATGTGCACTTGCACACCTTCTACAAATAGTAATATCAATGCGAATAGAGGGCATGTGCACTATCAGGACGAGAAGTTTTTTCAGTTATTGGCTAGAGAATTATCTTAAAGGTGCAGATCAATGGTCATTTAAGCTGTACACCTTACGGTCATGTACTGGTTGAAGAGGTACAGGCCTAAAAAAAAGGCAAAGAGTTAATTGCATTTTTTTGCTCAGCAACGTGTTATGCTGCAGTAAATATTTATTAGCAATATTCCAAGGGTCTACCGTCATTTAGCAGACAAGTACTATTGCCGTTTCATTTCTGTCGATCGCAAGATAAGGCTTTCGGCCCAGTTGAAGGGTTCTAAAACTGGCAGGTCTGCCATTTCGTTGCAACCTGAATATGGGCAAATTAGAAAATCAGATTCTTAAGCCATTTGGCTGGAAAGATTTTTGAGCTATTCTAGTTTTTTTAGCACTGAATTATTAAGTCGCAAACAACCTATAAGTTGCATTATTCCATTAAACATGTAAAATGCGGCAGAAACATGCCATGCATTCGTGACATCTCTTCTAGAGTAAGAAGGGCAATCCATTACGATCCATCGCAAATCTCTTGAAAGTGAATGGGCCAAGATCAAATTTACTCGGACCTGTCACAGCCCAAAGTGTTTAAAGTGCAATTACATCCGCAAATGATAGAGCACGTACAATCTCTAGCTATTATTAGCAGTTGGAAGCAATGATCTGGGGCCAGTACCCTAAATAGCATAAAATTGTGTAAAGCCCCAATTGTTATTACATGTACAATTCCACTGAGTCCGAGTAAAACCGTGGCATTTTTAAGAGGCTTTGCAAGTTCACTGTCAGCAATGCACGGCAACCCTTATCAATGGTAATGCCCGATAGTGAAATCCTTCAACAAGTGACAAGATTGGCTGCAATTAACTGCAACTCCCGTTCCAGGTAACATGTACCTGTTCGAGCTCATAATTTTCACCCATTGTGCGAGTTCTATCGGTGACAACGCACGGCAATCGACAGAAATTGCCCGTGACACTTGTCAATCTATTATGGTCCGTTACAAATGAACCAACAATTGCAGAGAGAAGCTTGAACATTTCTTGCGTATTGCACTGCACTGCATTAAAAGTGCAGCCACATTAATTAAACAATCGAAAAAGGCACAATCGAGGGCAAAGCACGGCTATCGATGGCAATGGCCTTGCTTCTACTGCATTGTGTTTCAAATTTGCTGGAAACTGGTTGCTTGAATTTTATTATCCTACCTTATATTGCTTGCTGTTGGCACACATACTATCATTTCAAATTCGGGCAATGCATGGCAATGGATGGCGATTGCCAAAGAACTCACAGCATAATCTGATTTTTGGTTACAATTACATAAAAATATAGTATAATAAGATTTTTTTTCTTGCATAACAGTGTGCTGTAGTAAAAGTGCAACCGCATCCTATCAACGAATCTTGAAAGCGCATGCGAGGGCAATGTGAGGCAGTCGAAGGCAATAGCCTGGGTAAATATTCCAATCCATAAAAGTCCGTTACAAATAGACCAAGAGTTGCTGAGAGAAGCTCCAATCTTGTTTGCTTATTGCTCTACACTGCATTAAAAGTACAACCACGTCCTTTTAAGCAATCAACAAAGGCACGATCAAGAGCATTGCACCGCAATCGATGGCAATGGCCCGGATTCAACCGAAGTAGGTTCGAATTGAATAGACATTGACTGTTCAAAGCTCCAATCGTCATGCCAAATAAAGTCCCCTGTGGGTGCACATACTTTCAATATATTATGAGTGCTATCCACGGTATATAATGGCAATCGAAGGCAATGTCCCGGCCTCTAATACAATCTGCTGCAAATTTAGTGGAAATTTGCTAGCTGATGTTGTAATTATCCAAAGATACAACGCTTACTGTGGGCACACATACTGTCATTTTGCACGTTCAACCGTGGGCAATCCATGACAAGTGCCCGAGACAATAAAGCGATCTATCATTTTCGGTTGCAATTGATGAACTACGTGTTACCCTTTACGACAAAACTTCTTACTCGCTGGCAAGTCGGCAAGCTTCCAAGAATCTTTTATCGTAAAATGCAAATAACGCTTTATCACGGGTGCAAGTTGTACATTTGTGTAAGGATGTAGCCTGAAGTGTGTTAAATAAAATAATACTCCTTTACGTAGCGGAAAATGCCTTTACCATTTAGGACAATGTATTCAATTGCAACTGAGGCGAGGAGGTTGATGAATATTGGCTTTGATGAGAAAGCAGTTTTTTTAAGTTGGTAGGTTAGGAAGACAAAAAACTGTTGGTTTTACTGTCCCAAGCGTCACAGGCAGAGGCCTTACTTTAACAATTTATTATACCACCAATCACAACTTTATTGATTTTGAAGTTTTAAAATAAAAGCTGCGTTATAAAACTAATAATTTGCTAAGTGGTAGATTAAAGAGTTTGACCTTTCATTAGAATTCGCATTAAGGTCAATTTGGAAATGAAGATGTCTAGCTAAGCAATTTCATAGGTCTTCTCTCAACTATCCGATGTGTTTGTTATTCGACAAATTCCTTTAGGTTTAATACAATCTATGCTAAAATCTATCAATGCTGTTTGCTAGCTCATTCTAATTAAAATTAGCTAGGTAAATACTCATAAAACTGTTGAACAGTCGATAAACATAAAGAACATTGACGTCTTGACATCACATCGTCATCACTAAGGTATAAATTAGCTATTAAATTCAACCATGTGGACATCCATTGGCGGCCGATTCTGGCCAAAAAATCTTAATCTTAACTATCGCAAAGGCAGCATTAAATCATACTAGAAATTGTCATACCTTATGAACAAGCCTCATTTTTACTACTTTTGAAACAGCTTTAAGAACCATCATTACAGCTGACAGCTGGAGATAAGGGTCGCTTACAATAGCACTTAAACCTGGGTCTTGAAAACCTATTGCCTTACCTCCTGGGCTAAGCATTACCGGTAGTAATAAAACATTAAATAGAGACCAGAGATGCATTTACCGATATACGATATCACAGTCTTTAAGGCCATTAGCCGGAGCAATAAAAAAAACATTAAGTAATCAGCAATCATAGGAAGGTCATTAAACAGTGGCACCAAAGTTTCCGTCATGGAGTACTTAGATCTGAAGCCTAACTGAAATGAAATGCTGGTTTTATAGATTTGAAATAGCGTTTACCTTTCCTCATGCAGGTATTTCTCCATGCATCAATAAGAACGCCAATTAAAACTATATATGGAATTTTACTTCGTTATAAAAGCCTCTTTCTTCATGATGAGTAGCTAATTAAAAGCTTCTTTGAATGAAGCTGAATACCATTGCTAGTGTAAGAAAATGTTGGCAATTAATTAAAGGTTTTATTTCGGCGTCTCTTGCCAAGAACTGAAGGTAAAACTAATTTGCGACTTATAAATACATCTATGACTCTAAGAAAGAACTTTGTGACGAAGTCAGCATAGGCTATCATGAAAAATGATCAAAAGTAGAGGGTGCATCAGATGATGCCTGGTGTATTTATCGTATACATTTGGTGATTAGCTTTTTAAAGTTCATAAGGTACTGTAGAATAAGTTAGGCAAATTTGATGTGCTTAATCACACAAAGCATCGCCTGAATGAACTTAATATTAATAAAAGTGAAATTATTGGTCCGATATCAAAACCAGCAGGCTTAGCTTGGACATATTTGGTTTCAAGATACTGTCAGGTAATTTTTACTTGACTTCAGGATAAATGGCTACGATCACCACTCTTCTAGGAAGCAAGTTAAAACAACCAGTCCTAAATGTGAAAACGTTTTAACTCTAGGGCACAACATTGCCTAGGATTTGTTAAACTGCCGTAAACCATAGAATATCTTGCCTCGGGCTTATTTTGAGCTAGGTCAGCCGCAGAACGATAATGTGTAGTGTTCTAGCATTAGCTGGTAAAGTTAAACCGGAAAAATGCTTATATTGAACGAGAGGTGCTAATAATTTAGCGATATTGGGTTCTTTAGTGTTTAAGCTCCCTTGAATAACTTGCACTTCTTAAGGCGAAAATACTGTGGAGACACAGAAATTTTCTCAGTGTCATTTCGTACCAGTATCATTTCAGCAAAGGTAGGATTTCACAAAGAACAAAACAATATGAAATCAATACTGCAACTGATGTTTTTAGTGGAAATATTCGCTTGATAGAGGAGCGTGTCTAAAAGGTAACAGAAAGCCAACAATTGGATGGGCCTCTCGGTTACAAATATCCGGACGTAGAGCACTTTGGGTAATTCGAAGGAATTTCCCGACGGCTGAGTATCCAAAATGACAACTTTTTCCAAAGTAAACATATTTATATATTTGAAGTGAGATGGTAGTTATTTTTAATATGCATTTCATGGCTAAAAGCCAATCTAATACTAGAGCAATGAGCAATTCCCTGTGGGAGTAATCTTTAAGAGATACTCAAAATACTTTTACGAGGGAGATGTTGAAAGCTATAAAATGTGTGAATTCAAGAGAAGTGCATATATTCTCCGAAATATGGTTAGCACGTCTAGGGTGAGGGAAAAATAGCCTACAAGGAAATATTCAGATTCCAGCAAAGTTTCATAACGCAATGTATTAGGGTGTCTTAAGATTTAATATAAAGCAAGGCAAAGCAACTTCAGGTTTACTTCGATGAGGCCATGGAGACAAGTTGTTATTATGCCTAAGAGTTATACATAGCCATACATTCACGGCCCGCGAACTTGTGGGCGTCCATATGTAACGTGTCAGCTTTTATTTGAGAAAATCTTACGGAATTCATTAAATACAAGCAAATATAAGCTGATCGGAACATATTAATCGGGACACTATCGATTGAGAAAAAGACGATTAGCTTATTTGACAGCTTCATTTATACAGCTGCACATAGGATCTGACAGCTGCCATCAGCACTTGCAGTTGCAAGAAGTGCCCAGTGCAGGACTTGATCCTCCTCGAGAGTTGATCGATCGCCGATTCGTGCAGAGCTAGCACCTTACCCCAAGGCTAGGAACTAATTTCAGTAGTACGATTACGTTTAGGAGTTACTTGGCGATTGGAAATAGAAGCAAGATGCAGTCGCCTGCGAGTTTTGGTATTAGGTATGTGGACTAGGATCAGCGTGGAACAATCTTTTGTTGTCGGAAGCGGTTAGGGAAGAAACGCATTAGCTATAGAGACCACTTCTCTGAATGGGTCGGTATGAATACAAAAATGAAGAAAAAGAACAAATATCTGACTTCTGTGAAATCTGACGATTGTGATATCTGACCCCCGTGAGAATTGACCAGCGAAAGAGATCCATATTTGAGGTCACGTAGGCAATTCAGTATCTTCCCAATTTCTCTTAGGTCGGCAGCATATTAAATCAGTACCCTAGTCAATGCAGGAATGGTTTGGAGAGGGCCCCGAGTGAAAAAGTGGATTATTCTTTGAAAATGACTTGGTCAGCTTCAGACATTAGCTTGAAAGAACGACGTTTATTGTGACCGTTGCAAGGAGACTGAACAAGTGTTTTTTGTAGATCTACATGATTCTCCAAGTCTTAGTTCAAGGACGGACTTTATTTCAGCATTTAAGTTTCATTTACCACTAAGTTTTGATTTTGCTCCATTAATACGAGAAAGAAAATTTTCTGTAGATTAATAAGTACAGTGAAGGAAGACCCACTTTGTATGCAGAAAAATAGATATTATTTTTTATGTTGCCTTGCTGTGGAAACTCCATGCCGGCTTGGTCAAATAAAGGAAAATGGAGCGTAAGAGAAATGAAGCGATACTTCTAGATAGTACGTCAGTGTCCGACGACGTCAATGTAGCAGACACTCTTGTTGATCAGAACGACTTGATCGGTCACTAACGTGAGTCCCGTGAGGTGTTGAACCAAACAGGGGTTCGCTAGGCAATCAAGAAATGTGTGAAGTAGACTGCTGCTGTGGTTAAAAACGTTAATTATTTATTCTTCAGAAATTAATGAGTTTTTTCATGTAATCATGGAAGCATTATTCTATGAAGACATTTAGAATCGATGCATCACGATTTAGATAGCCGTGGTCTTTGGTGGGGATCGGTTAGAGACTGAATCCATAGAAACACCAGACTCATAAATCTGCATTTATTTTTAAAAAAGCAATTACCAAGCATCAAAGGCAACCTTTCATACATAGTCAGATTGTAAATTCTAAAATATGCAGAATGCGGGTAGAATGTTATCATACATGAAGCCATCAAAGTAATGTAGGCAATGAGTAACACGTCTCGCTTGAGCAAATCATGTCTTGATCTGCCCAGGACAGCCTGATTATGAACAAGCACCTAGTGGCTTTTGGTGAGTAGACCCTTCCCCAGGCTAAGCCCAACTATATACCCGGGATGCCTATAGTCAAGTAAGGCCAGGAATTGTCCCCACTCGTGGAATAGTTCATTGTTTAATGTATGTTCCGTAGCTGGGCGATTCAGATTATAAAGTACCTGAAGACCAAAGAAATCAAACCCATGCAGCTGTAAGGTGACTGGAAGAGTTCGAGCTTAGGCAAGAAGCTGCTAAGAATTATCTGCTCACTTTAAATTGAGCAAGATTGAAAGAGCCACAGCCTGAATGAGTCAGCTTCGAGTAAAACCTAAATTTCATCATGTATCTGGCCCTGTACAAGTTGGAGAACGTAAGCGAGGCTGAAGTAACTTGTATGAAAAGCTGGCACTGAAAGGTCTTAGTACAACGGCCCTCCTAAAACAGGTAACTACAGGTAGCTAAGGGATGGGTATGCTTCGTCACTCAACATTCCTCTTTGCTAAAGAACACAATCTCGTCGCCATTTCGAAAGTTGACAGTTTGGCATCCCCGGGCTTCTCGTGTGGCAACTGAATCCGAACTGATTGGCTCTATCAGAGGTACGACAAATATCATGGCTGTTTTCCTACACAGCGTGATAGGGTCATTTCTTGCATATTTTCAAGTTGTGGAATATATTTATTGGCCTGAGGCTTACCGAGAATTCCTCTCAGAGTGAAGTCCAGTTCATGAAAAATTGCTTTACTGCAAATAGGTTGCATACTGAGTTTTTAGTTGGTTACGGGACGGTCTTAGATAATGTAAACCGAGCTGCTGGTTTGCTACAATCCAGCCTTCACGAAGCTGAATTGCGAATCGAAATTACATGCATTTTGTGTCCTGCTTATCAGAAAGACACGTAATGCAATAAATTGCCTATCTTCTGTTGAGTGTTGAGCTCATATTTCGTGCTGTTGGAATAGGAATGCACGAAGGTACTCCCACTTCACCACTAAGTACAATCTGTAGGACCTCTACAAGGAAGTCACATAGTGCCTGCTGCAAGTGGACGTAATGAGATAGTTAACCTAACAGGAGTACTTGTTATAAATTTTTGGTAAACAAAACCTTGCAGTTTGCAGCAGTCGCTACAACAGCTATTTTGTTGAGGTATTAAGATTTCCTATGATGCCAGGCATAATAAAAGTAGTAACTACATGTGAAAAGCTTTTTTGAAGAATATATTTCTCATGCACATCCGATTTCGTGTTCACACATTCTGCTTGGGGTTCGTAATGTTAGGTACTGAGATAACGACCCTTGTCACACTAGCAGTACAGTACAGTATAGTACTTTTGCAAGAATCCGTCTGTGGGTCTAATGTTGGCCCAGCCATTCACCTCAGACAAACCCCATAGAAGGAAGTCAGCTCTATTGTAAAACCCAACCCTTGGCGGGGGGGGGGAGAGCAAGCTAAGGACAGAAAGGTGGAGATAACTTTAAAAAGGCCCTGACCGAGACGTTTCAAAAACCTAGCTGTCTAGCATGGAGAAATCACTAAAATGTGGCCCCGGCACGACACTATAGCATAATCTGCTGTTCCTACCAAATAAATTTAAATATCTACCACAATTAATGAATGAGTTCACACCATCTTATGCAAGAACTTGCTGCTTTGTGAAGTAACTCGGCAGCTTGACTTCCATGCCACGGAGAGAGCAACTGCGACATTGCATTAATTCTCATTAACGTGCACTGGCTTCCCATAATAGATCAACCTTTTTTCTTTCACTCAATTTTAGGTTTATGTATTTTCTTGCTCGAAAATTCCTACCCACAATACTATCAAACTGGACTTTGTATTTTAGTATCCGACTCTGGATTCAAATAGTTTAGCTGCGGTTCTGATCTACTTTGTATCCCATCGAGATCTGGCATTCAAATAGTACGCTCCTAAATCCAACGACCCGCTCGCGATGGCCGTTAAAACTTTCCACGCATAAAAGGCCTCTGAAGCAGGTTAAAACTGCCTAATACCTACAGCCTTTTGCTCTTTCAGAATGACTTTTCAGCGTGTTTCTAAGCCTGCTGACACTATGTGTGTCGTATTTTTAACTCTAATCAATTGATATGCTTCATTTTCAGCATGTCAAAAGGGCTAAAAATAGAATACGTTTTTAAGGCCATAAAAATAATACAATGGCGTTTGCGTGAGAAAGATTAATATGAGAAAGCAGTAACAGTAAGACATTACGAGTGATGCCACCTTAGGTGGAGTACTAAGGGCAGGGAAAAGTGTACAATTAACTTGTCTGACGGTTTTTTCCTGGTCTGGAAACAGTAGTGGTTTTGAAGACTTGTTTTGGTAGCATAATGAAACGATATTGAAATAAGAATTGTTTGAGTTGCTCGGTATGCCGGTCTTTAGAAATACCTCTTGACCGCTGTGACGGAAAGTAACTTGGGGAAGGTTTAAGGCTTAAGACTTATTGTTGTTCTTTCTTGCATGCTCATAACAGGTCAGATCTAGTTTAAGAATATGCAATAAGTCAGTTACGTAGTTAGAGTAAGAAACCAGCTCACTATGTCTCCTGATGAAAGAATAGCCTTAGAGCATTACAGCACTGCTTTGGAAGTAATGGAAAAGACACGAGGTGCAAGGGTTATAAAATCGTTCCCTGAAATGATGAGACAGTAGTTTGAGTTAATGTATGCATTTAGCAAACTGAGTTAATTCAAACCTAGGACAAAATTTGTAAAACTTCTTCCATTCAGTTGCTGCCAAAAAATTGTGTTCAAATATTATATTTTACACCACGTCATCAGTTTTTAGTATCTCTTCCGACCTTATCAAATTTGCGATTGTGAATGCTTAAATTAGCTTGCTTCAAACTCTGAATGATTGCTGGAAAAGGTCCAATATGGTTGGTGAGATTAATTTTTATGTAGTGTGATACTAGCTGCATCTATTTAACCTTACTTTAAAGTGCTCCGACGGTTCTAGAAAATAGGCTGACAAGCTATGGTGACAATGTCCGCAGCCAGAAAGTTCCCCAGTTAATAGAAAACCAAGGTTTTCATTGCGAATCATTTTCACCTGCTCAGATAAACTGGATTGTTAGAATGTCCGATTCCGTACGCATTTTACTCAGTCATGTAAGTCGTGTAATTTAATGTATCCTCGCCTGTAACTCTACAAAGCCACAAAACCACGTGCGTGTTACGCAGGAGAGTTTATTTTAACTTACTCGCAGCCCAAGTGGCTTTCAGTAGGGATTCGTTAGCTAACAGACTTCATCTCAGGCAGAAAAGAGAAAGTGAAACACGTAGCAGAGTCAGGACAGCAGATCAGCTGTGGTAGTAATAGCATAGAATTAGCAGCATGGGGGGCACTGGAAGTGATGAGCCACAGTCGGCAGCAGGAGAGTAGTCATAATATGCTCTAATAAAAATTGTTTGACCTGCAGTCCATAAAAAACTGAATGAGCAGAGCTTATAAGTTTATTCTCAGGGTGTGCAGCTTTTTTGTGAAGACACCATATGTATGTGTGTGTGTTTGTGTGTGTGTGTGTGTGTGTGTATGTGTGTGAGTGTCTGTTAGCGAACGTCTGTGGACATCTGGATGTGTCAGTGTGTCAATAGCCTGTGCTTGTGTAAGCGTATGTGCGTGTGCCTGTATGTGTGCCTACACTCTATTCCTGCGTTGCTCATTGCTTTATGGTCTCTACCCAGTCTACTCAGTTCTTACTAATCTCTGCTACCATTGATCAAACACTTGCAGTTCTAGTTTATTTTGTGGTTTTGTGGACGGAAGCAGCTTCTGCAGAAGTTGGCCGCCACGGATGTGTTGGTTACTGTGTTTGCTGATATGAGCCATGAAGAGCCAAGTTATCGGAACTCTTAGGCTAACGGTTTCCCTAGTGTATTTGACTGAGTTGACACCTCCCAATTACTAACAAAAACCAGAGTAATAGGTCTGTGAATTTTCATCTCCACTGCACCCATTTAGAATGGGAGCAGTCTATAAATGAGATGAATTTTTATATTGTGCCGTTTTTCACCACACAGTCATTACGTGACCGGCTAGCTGTAGCCCGACACTGCTGGTGGTGTGCCGCACCAGCACATCCCTAAGCGAGCCTTCCTCCACCAGCTTACCTGGATGGGGAAGCTCAAACTGGTGATGGTGCTGGTGGGCCCCTTGGCATTGCCTAACCAGCAGGATGGGCCACATTGATAGGGCCAGCACCCTGTAAGGCAACAAATTGCATCGAAAGCTCAGCACCGATCAGGCCGATCCAGTCTGGTACTAATTGCATGTATTTCAGCAGGCGTGCTAAAAAAGCCAGCAGGCTGACCAGCAGCAGCCGAGCCTCACTACTCAGTCAGAGGCTACTCAGTCGGTTGGTCTACTGAATGTCGGACTTTTATGATTAAGCGCTTACATTCAAGTGGCTAATATTTGTCGATATAAGTAATGTATGCTCTGACACTTCAGATCTGGAAGGCAGGTAAGGCAAGCACCAATCGCAGCAGAGCCAAACTATAATTACTGGCAGTGAGTGGTGCTGAAAGCCAGCTGGTAATTAGTGACGCCAAGCTCAAGTTGCAGCAAGCCCACCAACTTTGTGCAATACATTGCCGTGCTTACTATATACAGGTGCCCCCTTGTGGTTTCGTTGACTGAGCAGTTGATAAGGCTACCCATGGAATCTTGAGAGCTCAGTCTTCTCAACTTAGCGTCTCAAATCGTCCAGTTGGTAGACATTGCTCGGTTTGTGCTGTTAAGACTTAGTAATGATGGTTATGCAGTTTTAAAATGGTATCCGGCACCAGCTAGTTAGTCGATGCTGCACAGAATCAGATACAATTCATTTTTCGGGGTTGCACAATCACATCGCTCGTGATGGCTGTTGGAGGGTGAATTTGAATGTGAAAGCAAACACTTCTGGTGCCGGTTAGATTAATGAGTGTTTACGACGGCCTCTTTTCTACTGAATCATATTCTAAGGAAAATTTGACAACTATTTAATGAGTGTATCTCAATAATATTGCAGGATACATAGCTTATGACTCAGCAGTTTTCCATTCTAGCACAACTAAGATACATAACAATAACTTCACATATGTTGCAAACGAACTGTTTCACATAAATAGTTAAACCCCAATAAAAATGGTCAAAATTCTCATACTCCACCTAAATATGTTCTGACCAATCAAGTGCTGACAGTTCTTTATGTTTATGCGGATCTACAATCCTTAACATTTACTGTTTACAAAGGCTAGCTCTCTCATTAATCTTAAAATAAAGCATCGTCAAAGGTTTAGTGTGGCGATGCAAACGCAGCTGTGTCGCAAGATCCTTTGATGCTTAAATAAAAGACGGCCGTTTGGAGGCTGTTCCAATTCCGAAACAAGCCAAAAGCGTGACGTACTTCATCACTGCTGTTGACCACTGCAAACCTAAACTGAAAAAGAAGAGCCTGTCGCCATGTATTCCCTAGAAAACTTATGCAAATTCATAGCTAAACATGACAACTCAATGTCTCAGCGATGCATATACACACACACGGTATTATTGTGTTCAATTTAATGGAATTTATAACCTGTGCACATAAAAAAATAAAATATGTATTTATATGTACGCCGAGCATACCCTGAAATATGTGTGCATCCCAAACAAGTCCACGGAATTTGCATGTGCATTTTCCAGTTGCAGGATAGAGTGCCTATAAAAAGATTCCATTATCTGTGTTTCATACTAAATTCATGTTACTGATACTAAATACTGAAATGAAATACTCATAAACAAGTAATATCTATCAATAATAATTCAAATAGTAGCACATCTTTTTCGTATATCTGTTTAGTTTATTTCTCAATCATACATCACTGGTTACCATTTCCTGCACAGTTAATTGCAGTGGAGAGGTCTTAGTTAACTATTTTATAATAAAAATAACGTCAGAAGATTGTAACAGCATGTTGAGAATAAATTTGCTCCTATATAAATGTCGCAAGAATTTAGTAATCTTATCAGTACTAAGCGTCAGTAGTGCTGACCAAAACAAGTCGAAAGCCAATATGTAAAGATTCCTCCACACTTTTTAAAATCCAATGTAGGCTTATGATAAGTCTATGTACATAGAAATATAAATTCAAGTTTTATTATTATAATCTCTTGCTTGAGTGTAACTTGAGCATTAAATTGCCCACAAAATAAGAAGCAAGATCAGTTTGCCTCGATAAGAAGATTTGCAGAAGTAAATTTCAAAGAAAGCGTACATGAAGTGTAATCTTTGGTGGCTTTGAAACAAGACCGCTGTATATAAACATGCAATATGCATGTCTTCTTTATTACATAATTAGAAACTACGTTTCTTTAGATTAACTCACAAAAAGATTTAAGTAGGTTGCATCGCCCGATAAATCATCTGAGTTTGCTTATAGCAGGGGTGTCCAACACGTGGCCCGCGGGCCACAACCCGGCCCGCCGAGGTCTTCTATGCGGCCCGCAACGTTATCCCAAAAATATTTGTCACTCCATGTTTTTCGTTATTTTATATCATTAAAAATGGCGATATAAGGCCCTGTGATGTACTTCACGCGAGCGTGGAGTGTGAAGGTGTCCGAATGGCTACTTTCGCGTGAAGGTAAACAAAAATCGATTTATTTTGCTAGCCTTCGTGTGAACATTTTGGGGTGAATGGGTAATATATTTGTGCTACAGCGGCGCCATTACGATCACATTTATATCGCTTCCGCAAGCAGAATTAACTGTTTCTTACTGGATAGACAAAAAGAGCCGTTTCTCAGCTGCTGCTGCACGAACTGGAATCAGTCAGGTAGGTTTATCAAAAAACACGTATTTCTCAATTTACTTACTAATACTAAGATATTTCTGTGATAAAATATAAATTAATCAATTCGTCACTGATCTGTTTTTTATTTCACAGAGAAAAATGGCGGCGAATGTGAATACTAGCAAAAAGCGAAAAATTGACGAAGAAGGAAACTTTTCAAAGCTTCTTGGACTGTAGACTATTTTGTAATGGAACGCTTCGGTAGGATAATGTGCCTAATATGCCAAGAAACAATTGCCATTGCAAAGGAGCGCAATTTTAAGCGACATTTTTTAACAAATCATGGCGACAGGTACAACAGCTTGACTGGTCAACTTCGAATTGATCACGTGAACTCGTTGAAACAAAGCGTCATCGGATAGCAGTCATTGTTTACAGCAGTCAGCAACAAGTCTGAGGCCTCAAGCAGAGTAAGTTTTTAACAGCTGAAGCTATAGCTAAGCGGGGAAGTCAGAAGTAGAGAAAGTCAGTCTTTCTCATCAAACGGTTGCGAGAAGAGTTGACGAGCTCGCATCCAACATAGAATAAAGTCTCACATAAAGACTTGCTGAATGCGAAATTTTTTTCTCTTGTGCTCGACAAAAGCACGGATAATAGCGATACGGCTCAACTGTCGGTGTTTGTACGCGGAGTAACAGGAAAGTTTGTCATTATCGAAGAACTGTTGGATATATTTTCAATGAAAGGCACTACAACGGGGAGGGATATTTTGGATCAGGTCAAGAGGGTCCTCACAAAATTTTATCCTCCTGAAACTAAATTCAGACGGAGCCCCTTCAATGACAGGTAGACACAATGGATTTGTATCTTTAATGGTTAAATTAGTATCTCACAAAATTTTCAGTCATCACTGCATCATCCACCAAGAACAGCAATGTGCAAAGGTCTTGAGCATGCAACATGTAATGGACAATTTAGTTTCAACAGTCAATGTGATAAGGTCTCGTGAGCTAAACCACAGACAGTTTCAGGCTTTCCTTGAAGAGTTGGGATCAGATCATTGTGATGTTATTTATTTCTGCCAAGCCCGTTGGCTAAGTAAGGCAAACACGTTAGCCAGGTTTTAGTCACTTCGGGACGAAATAAAAACATTTATGACAGAAAAGGGAAAAGATGTTGGCTTCCTCGATGTCCAGCAGTGGTTGAATGACTTGGCTTTTTTGGTGGACATGACCAAACATCTTGCAGATCTTAATGTCAAACTCCAAGGTAAGGATCAACTAGTCCATAAACTGTACGAGTGTGTTGTCGCGTTTGTGCAAAAGCTGAAACTTTTCCGGAAACACTTGGATCATAAGAAACTGTTACATTTCACAACCCTAGCAACAAGATCGCCTGAAACGCTGGCTCATATGAAGTACTCCACTCTTGTTAGCAAACTTGTTGATGAATTCGAAGAGAGGTTTCAGGATTTCCACCAACATGCGGATGACATGAACATGATTAGTAATCCATTTAATATCGATCCCTCTGATGCACCTGATGAATTTCAACTCGAATTAATCGACATTCATAATGACAGCAATTTAAAAAAACTGCTTATGATCAGCATGACCTTGTTACCTTTTACAAGCAGTATGTTTCATCAGAGTCTTTTCCTAACCTAGCCAAACATGCTCGCAGGTATATTGCACTTTTTGGCAGCACATATTGCTGTGAACAGCTTTTTTCCAGACTGAAAAATGTGAAAACAAAGACTCGATCCGTTCTCACAGATGAACATTTATCAGGAATCCTTAGAATTGCCACATCCACTGTTGCAGCAGATGTCAACTTTTTATGCAAACAGAAACAATGCAAAATATCTCATTGATGCCTGCAGTGCAGAAGACATTGAATACCTGTGGCATTTAATTAATCCGAAGACATTGGTATTATGTAATTCATTTTGTCATGTAATTTTGTAAGTTTTCCAAGTTTCTGTCTTCATTTTATTAAAATAAAAATCC